>JACXGJ010000127.1:0-173616 GCA_016801105.1 Esox niger | reverse complement strand
CCTCGCCACTGATCCCTGTATACACAGCCTCGCCACTGATCCCTGTATACACAGCCTCGCCACTGATCCCTGTATACACAGCCTCGCCACTGATCCCTGTACACACAGCCTCGACACTGAACCACGTTTGATTGGATGTGTGTTTCAGTATGATGCTGTGAGGATAACTCAGCTGTATGAGCAAGCGCGCTGGGCCATCCTACTGGAGGAAATTGACTGCACTGAGGAGGAGATGATCATGTTCGCCTCCTTACAGGTAGACACGCACGCACGCACCTGGCCACAAGCATGTCGCACATTTGAATACTCACGCACCTATGCACACGCGTACACACACACACACACACACATCTACAGCTATCTGGGAGAACCAGTTTGGTGTCTCATTCCCAGAGGAGTCATGTTGAGACAAGACGACAATCCCAGGGGAAGAAGAGAGTAGAAAGAGGAGATTGTTTGGTTTTTAGCTAGATTTGTTTTTAGTTTAATTTGTATATCAACAAAGCAGTTCACTTTAAGGGCCGGTTTCTATAGTTTTCCTTATTAGATTTTAATCTGAGCATTCATGTAGCAATGTGCACTCAAACATTTTGAATGGTTTCTCTTTGGGGAGAGTTATACGAATGGCCATTGGGGTGAGTCAGTGGCTAAGCTTATGATAACTTCAGCAAATTGTTTTCTTTCCGGGTTTAATGCCCAGGCATAATTATGAGTTAAGTTGTGCCAAGAAACCACTTTTTTTGGATCAGCTAAGTTTTGGAAACTATAATTATTATAAACATACAGATTACTTCCAGGGATACAAAACCTCCAGAAACATAAGTGTATATATAGTTGTATTTTTGAAAGAGTAGTGTAGTGATGCTGAATGTAAAACATGTGTTGTAAAATCTCTTGTTTTTCTTAGTGCTTGTTTACATTACGAGAGAGAATAAAATGTTACGTTAGTTTGCATAATAATTTCCAGAGTGTTTGAATTTACACCGGCATGTTCAAGATGTACTATGTAGGACTGAGTGTGTCAAGTCGAGGGTTAATCGTGCGCTATGCATGTGCACTGCACACAAACTTGATACAGTTCAGACAGAAATGTGTACACACATTCAAACCTTCAGAGAGACTCGTTGGAAAATGTGCAACCACGGAAACTGGTGCCTCAAGCAGTTGATATCCAAGTTTACACAACTAAATAATTTAGGGTCTAGAGTTTTCTTTGGTGTGTCTAGGAAAATGTAGCATAATGTAATTAAGACCTTAGTGTGACATATCCCCCAATTCCTAATTCAGATTTGCTCATAAATCATTGTTAATGTTGTTTCAGTATCACATATGCAAACTCACCATGTCCACGGAAACCCTGAACACCTCTGATGAACCAGAGGTAGATGAAGTTGAGGCTGCCCTCTCCAATCTAGAGGTCACCCTCGAGGGAGCACATACAGACAGAATACTGGTAATTTATTTTTAAACATATAATTGATTTATAGTCTTTACATTTAAATGATGAACAAGTGTGTGTGTATGTTTTGTTTTTGCTATAGATAGTTTTCCACAGTCTGTATTTAGGCACAGACTGAGGGGTAGGCTGCTTATATTGCATGTCTTGACATGATGATGTCACTAAGTCACAGGATAATTGACAGTTGCTTCTTCCCACCCTCCAGGAAGACATCACAGACATTCCGAAACTGGAAGACTCCCTCAAGCTGTTCAGGTAAATTCTGAGCGCATCTATGTGCAGCCAGAGACAGCCGAAGTGTTTGATTTGCCTTTATACTTGTGCAACCCGTGGAAATGTAGTTCATAGAGACCTCCCATTGGAGACAGGAAAGTTAACATCATCGTAAATAGCCTGGTGTCCTTGAAGTAGACTGATAACTAAGCAAAGTCAAACATTCAAAAATGTGTGTTATTGTGCAAATCTGTTCATGAATCCACACTAAGCTGTATTTTATTCGATTTCATACGTCAGGCCTAAAAGACTGACATTGCGGGCCTATAGGGAGTATTGGTTCGTCTTTAAAGACACAACCATCTCCTACTACAAGAACAAAGAGTCAGCAAGCGGAGAGCCCATAGAACAGCTGCACCTCAGAGGATGTGAGGTTGTCCCTGACGTCAACGTGACCGACAAGAAGTTCGGAATCAAGCTTCTGCTCCCAGTGGCTGATGGGATGAACGAGGTCTACATCCGCTGTGACAATGTGAGAGGCTGTTTCTAAGTCCGCGTATTACTTTTGGGGCACCAACATTATCATCCATGTTGTTCCTCCCTCATATTTTATTGATATTTCTGTTTTCGTCCAGGACACGCAGTATGCCAAGTGGAAGGCAGCATGTACCCTGGCCTCCAAGGGCAAGACAATGGCTTACAGCTCCTACAGGTTAGACTCAATCACTCAATCCTTGTAACGTCTTGGACCTGTTACGAATTAGATATCAATCTTTCTGGAGAACTGCTGGATGCAAAAGATTAGTGAATAACTATATAGAAGGCTAAACAGATAAAACCATCAGTGGGGTTTTGTCCATCAACTGACCTGGACGAATTGTGATTGGTCCAGGTCGGAAGTGAAGAAAATCCAGTCATTTCTGCAGATGAAGAGTATGGCACCCCCTTCTGGTCAGATGGCTCCAGACCTGGATGCCATGGACATGAATCCTGAGTGCTTTGTCTCACCCAGATACACCAAGAAATTCAAGTCCAAGCAGGTTGGTTTCTGTCTGCCAGAGGGAATGATCAATTCAGTATGATTGTGTGATTGTGAACCAGACAACTCATCTGAGCTCTCTGTAGATGGAGCCATAATTGGTGTCAGGCTCAATTAACTGTTGACATTCAGAGCATTCTACTGCGCTCATTAACCCAATCAGTATTTGTTAAATTATTTGATTGACATTATTTAATTTATTTAGCAGATGCTCTTATCCAGAGCAACTTACAATGACAGCATATATGTTAAAATGACTTGGTGCAAAATCGATGCAACTCAATAGCCGTAAGAACATCCTAAGTATAGTAGCTATCAGAAGAAACCTGTGCTTTGTCTATGTGAAGTCGTCTACATGTTCTGATTCTTTCTCCTGTCCAGCTGACATCGAGGATCCTGGAGGCCCATCAGAACATCTCTGGGCTCTCTCTCACTGAAGCGAAAATGCGCTTCATCCAAGCCTGGCAGTCCCTGCCCGACTTCGGAATCAAGTACTACATTGTCAGGTGTGTTAACGTGACCAACCGACTTCCCAGCGTGTCAAGACTGCGTTAGGTTGTGGAGTGAAGGCTTCAGCTGTGGAACACGTTCAGGATTTCAGGCAAAGTGAATCACACACTCTTGACCAACACTAGGAATGTGTGTGTGTGTTCTAGGTTTCGGGGCAGCAGAAAAGATGAGCTGCTCGGTATCTCATATAATCGTCTTATCCGTATTGACATGTCCACGGGCTTGCCCGTCACCACCTGGAGGTTTGCCAACATGAAACAATGGAATGTCAACTGGGAGATCCGACAGGTAAATATCTTCTAATTGATTGGTTTATTTGATGGGTTGATTATATTTGGACAGATTGTAAAATCAAAAAAGAACTTGCCTTTGCAATGAGTGAAAAAACATTTGAAACTGTCTAGAAATGACAGGAATCAGTAATCATCCGTGTGGTTTCATCTCCAGGTGACCATTGAGTTCGATCAGAATGTGTTCATAGCCTTTTCCTGTGTGAGCTGTGACTGTAAGGTGGTCCATGAGTACATTGGGGGCTACATCTTCCTCTCAACACGCTCCAAAGACCAGAACGAGACTCTAGACGAGGAACTCTTCCACAAACTCACTGGAGGGCAGGAATGAACCTGGGACTTTGGCTTTCATTTAGCGATGTGGAGTTTTAACATAGGGATTTTTTATAAGTGGATACTTTCCATGCTGTCAGTGAAGCATTCATAACGGCACTGGAGGCCTGTAGAGTGAATTCATTTCAATTGAGAATTGAAATTCATGGTGAATATGGATTTGTAGGATACATCTTTGATAGGTTCATTTGGAAAGGCAGAAACCATTGTGGATCACGCTACACTGCATTGTAAACCATGTTTAAAATGCCAATTTGTCCAGGGCTGCCCAGCCCTGTTCCTGGAGAATAAGATTTTATACAACCCTAGCATTCCTGTTCCTAATAATACGTTTGAAGAAAAATCTGAATCGGTTTAGTTAAATGTGGGGTTAGAGAAAACATGCAGGAAGGTAGCTCTCCAGGCACAGGGTTGGGCAGACCTAGTCTAACTACTGTTATTGACAACAAGCAGTGGTTAAAGAGGTTTGGGGTAGTCTTAACACTACTGCATGTTTTATCACTTTACATTCCATGTGGTATGCTACTTTCACAATCAATGTTTACTGCACTATTTTATACATATGACTTTTAGGATATTATATGATGTAATGTCTGCTATTTTATTTCAAGCCCAACAGAATTTCACAGATATTTCTGGTGCTGGGTTATTAATTAGAATGTTGAACAAAACATTCTGTACAATGAATTTTTCTTGCCTGAACTGCAGTGAAATAAACTTTGGAAAAATGAATTTGTCACTTGCTTTTTATGTAATGGTGATTGCTGGGAATGCCACTGGCACAACTGAGAGCAATTAATGACATGTCTCCTTTAAATTGGCTTCCTGACATTTGATCAATTATAACTACATGTGAGCAAATTAAACATAATTATATACCAGAGCAGATAAGCAGTACATAATATATCCTGAAGCATTGGCAAACCTCAAACCTTTAACAGTCTCCCTATATCCTACAAAAGCCTTAAAAACATATATAAAAACAAGTAAGGAGTGACTGTTGTAGTTTGTGTCCCTATTGAGCATTTTTGCTCAATACCAGACCACTGCACCTTGTTCTTTCCCTTCCAAAAAAGTTGAAAAGGAAGGTTATGTGTTAGGAACAGAAGCATTCAATTTGCAGTGGTCTCTTAATTTGAACCCTCATATTCCTCACTAAAACCATCCTTTTAAACTTTTTTGGAGGGTCTCTTAATTTTTCCAGAGCTGTATATATATATATATATATATATATATATATTATGTGTGTAAGTATATATATTTTTTTTATGTTTATATTGAGAGAGAAAATTGCACAGCTTCGACCATCCTGCTGTTTGTATTGTATACTGCTACAATTCATCATCTATGAGGCAAGACTGTACGACCTGGAATGAGCCAATCGGAGTCGATTACGGTGAGCGTTTTATTCATCTGCTATCGACTATTTATCCTGAGCGGGTCCTGTATGCTAAGGAAACGCAGGCTAGCACGTGGGTGAATGTAGTAGATGATATATCCCGTTTTAGTTTGTTATTGTTTTTGTTAGGCATTTAAAACGAATATTATAGTGGGTCATATAAGTCAAGTTTACTATTTAGCTGGCTATCTAGCCACAATATACGTAGGGAGACTGTTCTAATGGCGGACAATGAAGATGATGACTCTCAGCAAAGGGTGAATGAGGGTGACTACGTTGTATTAAAACGGGGAGACATCTACAAAGCTGTACAGATACAAAAGAAAAAGTGAGTAGTTGAGCATCTGTAGACCTAAGCGATCACATTATGTTGATTTGCATGAGTTAAACCTCGATTGACAGCTCAAACATTTGCCTTTTTTAGTTTCTAAGATATGCCATGTTCAGATTGTATCATTCCAATGGTTGATTCCATTTATGTGGACATTTCCCGAGCTTTATGATGAACGACATACACAAAAAACTGCTGTACAGTGAATCACAGTACATTATGTGTCATTGTGCATGTATTTATTCAATCAATCAGTCACATTTATTTTAGAAAGCCCTTTTTACAAATGCTTTTACACATACCTAGCATAAACTTGAAAAAGAACAAGCAAGATGGGGCGCCGTTGTTGGGGCAGCGTTGATGGGGCACCGTTGATGCTAGGTGAAGATTAAGAGTACCATATGTTTATATAAAAATGTATTGACAATTAATAAATGCGAATGGGCTGTGTCCAGAACCTATAAACAGAATCCAATTCAGCTTCATAACCAGGTGGACAAGGACAGGGACAATCAGGTGGGGTGTAGGCAGTGGCAGTCGGAATTATCTGGCAGCAACTTGATCTGCAGCACATCCAGGAAGACTTTGGACAGGGACAGCTATCAGTCATTTGGGCCGGGTAGTCCTGAGAAGTGGTCCAAGGACTCATGTCCCCCTAAGTTTAATCAGAACAGGACCCAAGGAAGTTTGGAGAGCGCATTCCTTGAATTCTCAAAGCCCAACTTCTCCGGCACAATAATATAGCAGCTTAAAACCTTAGGGCTGAGATGGCGGTCCTGTGACACATTTATTGTATTTTCCAACCCCAGGAAAACAGTCTTTGAGAAGCAGTGGTTCTTCCTAGACAATGCAGTGGGCGAGTTGTATGGGACCACCTTTGAAGTTGTAAGTGGTGGAACACTCCAGCCGCGAAAACCTAAAAACATCGAGAACGCTGCAGGTACCAAAAAACATCTATGTTCTGTAACAAAGTTAAGGATTCTGTTGTCCATGTGCTGAGTTAATGTGTGTGTAATGTCTGTAGATGCCAAGGAAGCAGGTACAGACAATAGACACATTCTGGATGATGGGAAATCCCAGAAACTCACCAGAGACGACATTGAGACCCTTAAAGAGCAAGGCCTCAAAGGACAGGTACATGGTCTCCTTGATATCTGTGGATTAGTTGGCATTACTCCCTCAGCGGATTACAAATCTTTATTTCTGTTCCTCAATTTGACTCTTTCATCTGTCCTCTCCCCAGGAAATAGTCCAGCAGCTCATAGAAAATAGTACGACGTTCAGGGACAAGACTGAGTTTGCACAGGAGAAATACATTAAGAAAAAGAAGAAAAAGTGAGTCTGTGTATAATTGGCCTAGTCACTCAAAGACCAAGGTTAGTTTTGAAGGAAACACTTCCTGAATTTGGAATGTCTCGTGTTGGGTTTCCTTCAGGTATGAGAACAGTGTGATGGTTCTAAGACCATCCTGCCGTATCCTGGCTATGATGTACCACGGCAGAGAACCAGGAAAGATATGGTGAGTATCCACACTAAGTAAACAGGCCTGTTTAATAAAGCATAATGAATCTATGCTAACCAAGCCTGTTTCATACATGCCATTTAGTGGTCACTTTTGTCCACAATGACTTATAGTCAAGCATAAAATTATTTTGGGTCCAGATGTTTGCACTGTCTGACATTTCTCCCAGCTATGTCAACTAGATAACCACTGGCTCCATATTTTTGTGCGATACTGTGTATGTGGCCTGTGATAGTAACTCTGTCGCCCTCCTCCAGCCACCTGCGGTATGACACCCTGGCACAGATGTTGACTCTGGGGAACATCCATGCTGGCAGTAAGGTGCTGGTGTTTGAGACCTGTGCTGGACTGGTGCTGGGGGCTGTGATGGAGAGGATGGGAGGTAACTAGGCTTTAGAAATGGTGTGACCTCTGTGTGATGTGACATACAATTCCCTGTATAGTATAGTGTAGTGCGTTTGTACAGAGCCTCAAATGTAACACATTCTTTAGGGAATGTGGGGCCATATTGAATACACATGTGGCTCACTCTGTGCGATTAAGAAATATTAGTATTTAAGTGATTTAGTGTAGTGGTCGCTCTTACCCAGAGCCACATATAGTAAACATTAAGATGAACTGTGTTGCTTAAGGCGAAATAGATTTTTGACAACCATTTGGTTTCTGGTCTGATGCCCTAAATGCTTTCGGAAATGCTTAAGAATTCACCTTTCAGTGTGACTAACAAAACTAGGCCAACTCATTAGAGTTGCTCACCCCTGATACACTGAAGCTTTCTGCTTGGCCAAGTTACAGTTTTGACTTCCAATCCAATTAAAAAGTCTGCAGCAAGACTTGAAAATTGCTGTGTGGCCATTTTCGTTGCTATTACAATGTTCTTCCTCTGACATTAAAACATATTTGTATGTTCACAATAAACCCCACGATTAAATCAATTTCAATCACACTTTTTAATGCAATAAAACAGGTCTGAGGGTTTGAGTACTTACACAATCCATTGTACTGTTTTTCACTTCTAAAGATTAGTAGGCTTGCCTTACTTAATCAATTATTGATATTTCCCTCTATAGCCATATGTCAAAGGTAGCAGCTAATCATGTGATAATGACTTAGTTGTCAGTTTGCCACCAATGACAAGGCAAATTGAATTAATGTTAACCATTAGCCGAACCAGGCTTGTCTGAAAGCGTGTGATGGGACAGCATTTGCCTGGGCAGGTTTCAATACTGTAGATTTACTTTAATGAAATCTATTGATGTAAAAGCGTTTAGAGAGAGAAAGGGCTAATTTTAAGATCGACTAGCCTTGTGATTTGTGAACATGTGCAGTCTCTCTGTCCTCCACATTGGCTTTACTATCTTGACCAATTAGTTTAGCATATATTGCAAATTGCACCTGCCAGTCACAAATGTGAAAATGTGCTCACTCCAAAGTTTATTAAACTTTTTGCAAGTGTGATAAGACATCACTTCTAGCGACACATCTAAAAATGCTTACATAAATGAGCTAGCCTACACCTAAACGATGATCGCAATCGGACTTCCTGTATTATTTAGCAACAATGATTTTTCAGTGTTATCACTAGGCTACCAACTTACTAGTCTGTTCCTCTGGTTAGGGTTAACAAACCACTAATGTGTACTTATTGCCCATTTGTGTGGGAATAGGATACATTTCGGATTGTATTCAAACGTAAGCATTCTTGGTATTGCTAGACTTGAATGAATCAGTGAATAACCCTGTAAATAATCCCCTCCCCTTATAACACCTTGCTTCATCAGCAGCATCCAGTCAGAAAACGGTAGGCCCAAGTGAAATCCCTAGTTATGCCTCGAAACCTGTTTAGAGTTATTTGGTGAACTGCCGAGCACTAAAATGTCCAGTCTCTAATTCCCAGAGTGCCTTCTGCCTACCTCTTTATTTGGTTGGAATGGCCAGTGTCTTTGATTGGAGCAGTTTGAAGGTGTTGGATGGGCATCGCCCCAGGAAGCTTGGCGTGTTTGAAACCCAAACAGACATTTCCACCTGTGTCTCGCCTCCAGGCTACGGTTCTGTTGTGCAGATGTACCCGGGTGGAGGTCCCGTGAGAGGAGGGGTGGAGAGCTTTGGGTTCCCCCCTCACTTCAACGACACGCTCCACGAGTTCCCCATCCAACATGTCAATGCGCTGCTGGCAGGGACACTGGACACTGACGCCAAAGACATAGACGCAGGTGTGTGTGTGTGTGTGTGGGGGGGGGGGGGGCTTGTACTAGTACATCAGTATTTTGACAGACACTCAGTGCCCTGCTGTCTATATCCATTCAACTGAATATTTTTCTGCGACGCGTGTAGATGACCTACAAGCCAATGGGGAGAAGTCAGACCCGACTGCCCCAAAGAAGGCAGTAAACAAGAAGGACAGCCCGGATGCTGAGGACCAAAACATGGAGACGAATTCCACTGAAAACTCAGCCGCCGAGAGGGAGGCAGAGGAGAGGGAGAAACGCAGGGAGATCCGAGTACGATGACACAACACTTCCTAAAGGAGCAATTAGCCTGTTTTCTGTCACACCTGCATGTGCTCCGAACATTTGGTTCAGCCTATCCCGATATCCGAGATGCACGTTGACGTGTGACGGTGTGTTGTTTTTCAGGGCCAGGAGAAGAAGGTGAGGATGGAGGAGAAGAGGAAGAAACTAGCGGCGGCTGCTGCGTTGCTACAGGGGAGGAATGCTGATGGGTCTGTTGTTTTTCTTCACTCCCCTCCTTCCACCAGTTTGATGTTGTAATTACAGAGTCAATTCTAGACCTTTTAACCGCAAATATGTTGTTGCTAAACATGTAAGCAGCAATAACAGCCCGCCAATTCTGCTCTGGGGCACTTAAATTGCTCACTGCTGAAGCGTAAGATTTGAAAATGTTTTTTATGTATTTAACATTTTGATTCATTTTTAATCATGGTAACACTGAAATCGGGTCATGTGCTAACTTGTCTGTGTCAGTGCAACTGGAGCTACAGAATGAGGGCTACTCAGCAGTTCTCTTGATCAGAAAACAGATTTGTGTCTAGTTTAAATTGATAGATGATTTTCTGCAGATGTAACCTGACCTGGTGTTCAATGACTGGCTGGTTTCAGACTGGTGAAGCCCATTTTTACAGTGGATATAAAAGTCTGCACAGCCCTGTTAAAATGCCAGGTGTTGTGATGTAAAAAAAAATCCACCTTTTAATGTGGCCTATAACGTGAACAATACAATTGAAAAACAAACTGAAATCTTTGAGGGGGACAAATAAAAATAAACGCACACAATAACCTGGTTGCATAAGTGTGCACACCCTTAAACTAATACTTTGATGGCTGAAATAAAATAAAAAGGTGCTTCAACAGTCTTTTGGGGTATGAGTCTATTAGCATGTCACATCTTGACGTAGTGCTCCAAATCTGTCAGATTGCGAGGACATCTCTTGAGCACAGCCCTCTTCAGATCACCCCACAGATCTTCAATTGGATTCAGGTCTGGGCTCTGGCTGGGCCATTCCAAAACATTAATCTTCTTCTGGTGAAGCCATGCTTTTGTGTATATGGATGTTGTCTTTGAGTTGTTCATCTTCAGCTTTCTAACGGATGCCTGAAGGTATTGTGCCAAAATTGCCTGGTATAAGGAACTGTTCATAATTCCCTCCACCCTGACTAAGGCCCCGGTTCCAGCTGTAGAAAAACAGCCCCAAACCATGATTCTGCCACCTCCCTTCTTCACTGTGGGTATGGGGTTCTTTGGGTGATGTGCAGTGTTGTTTTTGCGCCAAACATACCTTTTGGAATTATGGCCAAAAGGTTCAACCTTGGTTCCATCAGACCATAACACATTTTCTCAAGTGCTTTTGGGAGGCTTGATGTTTGTTTTTGCAAACTTCCGCCCAGGTTTGGATGTTTTTCTTTGCAAGTTAAGGCTTCTGTCTTGGCACCCTACCCCATAGCCCATTCATATGAAGAATACAGGAGATTGTTGTCACATGTAGCACATAGCCAGTACTTAAATGTTGCTGTAGGCCTTTTGGAAGCCTCCCTGTCCTGTTTTCTTCTCGTCTTTTCATCAGTCAATTTTGGAGGGACGTCCAGTTCTTGGTAATGTCATTGTTGTGCAATATTTTTCATTTTTCCCTTCCAAAGATTTCAGTTGATTTTTCAATTGAATTGTTCACATTATAGGTCACATTAAGAGAGGAAAATGTTCTGACATGATTTATCTGTGTCATTCTTTTACATCACAAACCGGGCATTTTAACAGGGGTGTGTACCCTTTTTATATCCACTGTATTGTTTGAAACTTTAATCTCTCCCAGGTCTACTGTGTAGTGCTACAGTTTAATATCTTTGTCTCCTCTCCAGATTGGTGATAGCCAGTCGGTTCCATCCCTGTCCAGTTCTACTGGGCCTCATTAAGTTCCTAGCCCCTTCCAGACCCTTTGTGGTATACTCTCAGTATAAAGAGGTAGGTTTCTTTTAGGAGACCAAGAACTCCTTCCTGTCATTATGTCTAAGGGTCTAAGGCCTGCTATAACTATGCTGTAAGTTGAGTATGTATATAAGAAAGCAGCATTTGTAACCAGGTGTTGTGCATTGTAATCCTTGAGGCATTAACTTCAGAGTTCACATCCAGCTCCTGGATGGGTACAGTTATGTGGAAAAGTATGTACACCGCCTAGAAATGTGTCTTTTTTTACATAGTTGGATGGATGTTTAAGCTAAATTCCAACACTAATAATTGATAAAGGTAATCCAGTAAAGAACACAAAAAACTATATTCATGCAATTAACACCGGATGGCAGTTTGATCATGTGGGCAACGTTATTACACTTTTGCCATAACATAAAAAGGATTAAATTACAATCAAGTGCCCCAAAACAGATTACTAGATTATCATTTGATTTCCTCTGAATGAATTTATTCATTTCTACAAAACGGTTAAACATCTGGTTTGATTTTACCATATGGTGGTGTGCTAATGCATAATGCCAAGATAAAGACATCCAATGCCCTCCAAATAGAGATGATTGATGCTCATGAGTAATTTCCAAGCCGTTAGAGATCCATCATTCCGCTGACAGACCATCTACAAATGGAGGACATTCCAGACCAGTGGCCATCTACATACAAAAACAATACACTCCGTTTACAAAATAACCACGTAACTACTTTGAAGCATGGATGCAGTGGCTTTGTTTTGGGGCTGCAAGGTCTGGCTGAGTTGCCATCATTGTGTCAACCATGAATTCCATATTGTCCCAGAGAATTATTCAGGACAATGTGGGGCCAGTAATTTTTTTTTTAAAGCTTACCCCGAAATTGATGTTGAAACAGCACAATGATCCAAAGCACACAAGAAAAGCTTTTACTGAATGGCAAAAAAAAGACATGCAGGATTATGGAATAGCCAAGTCAAAGGATAGATTTCATTTCTCTTGAAATGCTGTGGACCACGCATGCAACAAAGCCCTAAACATGATGGTTGAAGCAGTACTATAAAGAAGAGTGGAAAAGAATTCCTCACAGTCGGTGTGAGACACTGAAGAGCCCAAAAGACAAGAATGTGCGTTAAGTTATTTCTGTCAAAGAGCGCGACCCCAGCTATTGAAGCTACGGGTGGACTTATTCTTTTACTTGTTATGAAATTACATTTCCATTCATTTTGATGAATAAATTCAAATGAACCTTTTAAATTAGGTTGCCTTTACCTATCAATTGTATTGAAGTTATCATTTAATATCCATCTAAATAAAAAGTTTTAAAACAATTTCCAGTGTGTGTACTTAATTTTACAGTTGGTGACCAAAGAAATACACACATGAAAACAACCTGAGACATGCCTTAACTGAAGACACTTCTGTCCTTCCTTCTGGAAAATTGACAATTTGTAGTGTGTTCCCTTATGCTTACTTAAATATTACTTATTATTGTAGTGTAATAATTAGTGTTACTTTATTACAATCTGTATTTTGCATTGTGAAGTCCTGTCATAGTCAGATGCCACTGATCCCTAGGGCGGCGCTATTACATCAAGCAACATATGGCTTCTATTGAGCAGAAAGTGCCTCCTCCTAATATAGCAGTCTGGATCGGATTAGGAGCTATCACTCTTCTTATCTTGTTTGCTCGTGTGTCATGAAAATAACATTGTGTTTTTTCCTCCGTCTCACCCCTTGCCTACAGCCTTTGATAGAGTGCTATTCTAAGCTCAGGGAACAAGGCGGCGCCGTCAGCCTGCGGCTCACGGATTCCTGGATTCGACATTATCAGGTATAATGGACTGGCATTTCTTTACGGTGGTATCCCCGTTTATATCAACAGCAGTATTGATAAGCACTTGCCTGCCTTCGTTTGTGCAGGTGTTACCTAACCGGACACACCCCGTGCTGCTAATGAGTGGAGGAGGGGGCTACCTCCTCTCCGGGATGACAGTTGCTATGGACTCACCAAAAGGCAAAATGGAACCACCGAAAGTGGAGGAGCCGGCCGCAAAACGAGTAAAGCTTGAAGAGGCCACCGAAGGATAACAATTGTGACTACTGAGGCACCCCACTTGTTTTTCATTTAAGTCATGGATGAACTGCTTTAACTATACTTGTGGAGTGGAGGTACGCACTGATGCCTCTCACTCCTCCTGAGACCAGTTAAGCACTATCTTAGCTATTTCTAAGCCCTAGGGCTGCTCTTCAGAGCTCTAAACTTCCCAATGCAGCATTTGTTTTTATTTTTTTTATTTAAATTTTTTTTTAAAGATGCGCTGTGAAGTAAAACAGCCATTTGCTATTGCGGCCTCAAACTGTATATGTATTACAATTAAAATAAAAAAGGTTAAGATACCATTAACCATGATTACTACTGCCACAATGAGGTGTTACATCCCCATGAATAGAAGTTTCTTCCAAATATATTAAACAAAAATAAAGGTAAGCCTTGGTCCCAAGTTTCAGGAGCTGAAATTAAATACCCCAGAAATGTTCTATATTCCCATAAATGTGTTTCTCATTAATCCATAGATTTGGGCCAACATTAATTGAAATATTTTGTGTTTTGGAACTGCATCTCAGTAAAACCTTATTTCATGTTGTCTTTGTTGTTCAGTAGCCTTTAAAATAACATTTAAATCAGTGGGAATTGAGTCCAAGGAAGCATTCAGAAATAAGTTAACACTTATTGGTCGATTGGTTACTGAGTGTTCAGTTTTATTAAATGCAACCCAAAGAAACCAACAATCAAGATCAAACAACCATTCAAAAGTTCAAGCAAAACTGCAGAGCATACTTAATATATAGAAATGTGGCAAAATTAAGGAAGCATACATTTTGTCTTTTTATATATATGTTTAAGGTAAACAGTCTCCATGCTGATTCCATTGACAATATCAACATTTCACAGGTACAACGGCTATCATAGCAAGAATTTGGGGAAAGCCTCATCAAATTTCTTTAGTCAGGAGTGCTGACACTGAGCACACAATGATGACACAATAAGCTAGCAGCCTGGCGTCCCCCTCTGACTAAATCTATTAATTCCTGTTTTCATGCACTTTGTCAGAGATCTTCTGGAGTTCCATGTCCATAGCTGCTAGGTTCTGCAGCTTCTTTTCCTGAAAACACACATACATATTATTCATTTCAGCCACAATTCAAGACTTTTAGAACATATATTGTGAAACATACACAACTGTATTTGTATGCATGAGCACTTCAGGATGAGTGCATGCAGTTCAGTTGAACCCATGTTCCATTTACCACCATGTTGCTCTTGCTCCTTGTATATGACTGATGTGCCCCAAACTAAGTTAAAACCAGGCTATGTAAAACCTAATGTATCTAGTGGACACTAAATATGATTGTAATAAACAAGTAACAAGTTATTGATGATTGAGCTATAAAATATAGCATTCTTAAATGACAATTCTTATGAAATCCTGCTGACACTGGGTAAAAAATAGGAATCAATGTTCTATTATACGCAGTGCATCAAACAATAAACGTAAAAGTTATTTTCTCAGCAATTCATAACCACGACAGGTCTAAAACGATTTTTTTCAGACTGTCTCAAAGTTTTACTTTTGAAGAACAGTCCTTGTGTAGATATTCCATCACCAGTGTCTCCCGGTGGTGCCGTGTTATCTAAACACTGTCCGACAAATCATACATTTGCTGCCCCCCGAACCCTTCCACGTTATATTCCCTTGATCCAGAGCAGATGGTGAGATGCAGATTAACTCTCACGGGGGGTCAGACACATTGGGGTCGTGAGGAGAGGGAATGTGATTAAGGTGGTTTTGGTGCAATCACTGCTGCAGTAATCAAAACCAATGGAGCAAGACGGGGAAAAGAAGAACATTTTACTGCACTAGATAGATGCATTTTCCTGCAGAAGAAAATGAGTCTAAACTAGATAGATATCATATTCCTATTGACTCTGATTTGTTTGCTCATGACTACAGGGAAGATACCCTTTCGTTCAGGAACATGCCTCTTACTGTCTATAACATTGAGGGTCATTTATGATATGTAGCAGCATAGACTGTGGTAATTCCAAACAGCCGGCTCCATGGGGCAACATCCAATGTGTGATCGATTCAGCATTTTAATGGTTTTCAAAGGGTTTATTCCTTCACTAGAAAAACTGGATTTGATGTGGTTGCATGAGAATCATAAAACTTTGTGAAAGATCATTTTTATCTCCCAAGAGATATCTGACAAGTCCAACATAATGCTTCAAATACAGTTCACAATTATTAAGTGAATGTTCTGTAACATAATGTATTTTATTAGTTTGTTGAAATGTTACCTCCTCGGGTGTTAGGGGTACACTTCTCTTCCTCTCCTCCACTGGCTCTGATTGGCTGGTCAGCTGGTGCCTCATCAGCAATTTTGCCAGTTCCTCTATCTTAACCAATCAAATCACACCACATCCAACTTTAGTGTAATAAAGCATAGCAATGAAACTAGTATAAGGAAATACTACAAATCAACAATGAAAGTCTTTAGAAGCTCTAAAAATCAATACAATCACACAACCCATAAATGCAGTAAAAATGTTGACTGCAGGGCAATATAACAAGATATTATCTTAGGTGGTACATGGGAACCTTCTGCGATGGTGTCTCTAGCTCTGTGCTTCTCTTCCACCAGGCTGGGTGGTAGTACCCTCTGTACACCCACGGAGAACGCTTCTCATCCCCCTCTCCCAAGACACGACTCTCCACCTCACTCCTCTTCTCCGCCAAGTACCTGTCACACGTAATAAACCCCATCAGAACCTACTGACAGGTTTGATTGCCTAAACGCATTGATAGGCCTTGTCCTGGACTAACATTCAATGCCATTTTTGCAGACTCAGATTAACCCTGAATCTTGACTAAAACATTGTGCTCAATGGAATAACCCACTGAGTTGATCTTTTCAGTCCAAGACTAGGCTTAATCTGTTCACAAAACTTGCAGTAAGTCAGCCATGATAAGATAGTAGTGAATAGAGATTTAAGACACAGCAATTCTGTCATTTGGAATACAGTTAGTATTTTTAAATGTGATGTCGTGGTAATATTTTAAAGAGGCAATGTGTAGAATTATTCTCCACATGGAACATTTCTGCCGCATCAGTTAGGTTTCAAACCAAATTCGTATTATGTTTAATTTCTTACAAGTTATTAAGTAATGTTTGCAAAGTCATAACATTTACAATGGTTTCTTAATGTATCACACATTTAGCTAATTGTAATGTAATGAAATCTATGATGATGTTAGATAGCGTTGATAATGCAGTGTCCCAGGTGTGCGTAAACTATATTATTTCTACCCTGTGAGACAGGGCTTTGTACTAGAGTAAGTTTCAATTTCTCTTTAAGCGACCAGCTTGTAATCTAAATCGTGAAAATTTTAGATAGCACTGTGATTCCATACATTATGCACTGCTTGTTTTGCCATTTGAACAGGAATTGCGTGAATTAAGGAAATGACGGAGGGAATTCGCTTCAACATTGTAAAAGGGCTTGTGCCGGTATTAATTCTGTCAATAGAAATGCTGTATATTAGGCTGAGCTTCTGTATGTAAAAATAATAATAATATGAATGAATGGTGTGAAACATTATTATGGCTTATTATAGACAGTTTTTAGATTACATTGATATTTAATATACAAATCTTACATATATCCGCTTTAATGGGCAAAGATGTATACACTTCTAAACACAAATGATCAAATGAAAACAAAGATGGATAAATACCTCAATGCCTCTTGCCTCTCTCTCTCTTCAGCATCTCTGTGCCTTTTCTCGTGTTCTTCTGAATCGCTGCTTTGTTCCTCTTCGTCCTCTGAGGAAGCCCCACTGCGTTTGTTTTGCTTTTTGTGATGATACCTATGGTTTGGTTTCCAGATCCTCTTCTCTCCCCCCCCCCCTTCTTCCTCACTTTTTGCATGATCGTCATTAAGGTCCCAGGATTCTTGACTGCGCTCTTCATCTTCATCTCGTTTGGAGTTTTTGCCTGAGCTGTACCGATAGGTAGGTCTATATCTCTTTTGCTTCTCATTGCCTGTGCTCCATGACTCTTGACTGCGTTCTTCTTCTGGTTCTTTCTCTTCCTCTAAACCTCCTTCATCTCGTTTGTGGTGTTTTCCTGTGCTGTACCGATATGTTGGCCTATATCTTTTCTCCCTTTCATTGCCCAGGCTCCAGGACTCTTGGCTACGTTCCTCTTCTGGTTCTTCTCTCTCTTCCTGCAAACCCACTTCCTCTCGTTTGTGGGGTTTTCCAGGGCTGTAGCGATATGTTGGCCTATATCTTTTCTGTTTCACATCGCCAGTGCTCCAGGACTCTTGGCTGCGTTCATCCTCCGGCTCTTGTTTGTCTTCTTCCCAACCTTCTTCATCTCGTCTGTGCTTTTTTCCTGTGCTGTACCGATATGTTGGCCTGTATCTTTTCTCCCTTTCATTGCCCAGGCTCCAGGACTCTTGGCTACGTTCTTCTTCTGGTTCTTCTCGCTCTTCCTCCATACCAACTTCATCTCGTTTGTGGGGTTTTCCTGGGCTGTAGCGATATGTTGGCCTGTATCTTTTCTCCCTTTCATTGCCCAGGCTCCAGGACTCTTGGCTACGTTCTTCATCTGGTTCTTCTCGCTCTTCCTCCATACCAACTTCATCTCGTTTGTGGGGTTTTCCTGGGCTGTAGCGATATGTTGGCCTATATCTTTTCTGCTTAAGATCACCTGTGCCCCACGACTCTTGGCTACGTTCTTCTTCTGGTTCTTTCTCTTCTTCTAAACCCTCTTCATCTCGTTTGTGGTGTTTTCCTGTGCCGTACCGATATGTTGGTCTATATCTTTTCTCCCTTTCATTGCCCAGGCTCCAGGACTCTTGGCTGCGTTCCTCTTCTGGTTCTTCTCTCTCTTCCTCCAAACCCTCTTCATCTCGTTTATGGTGTTTTCCTGTGCTGTACTGATATGTTGGCCTATATCTTTTCTCCCTTTCATTGCCCAGGCTCCAGGACTCTTGGCTGCGTTCCTCTTCTGGTTCTTCTCTCTCTTCCTCCAAACCCTCTTCATCTCGTTTGTGGTGTTTTCCTTGGCTGTATCGATATGTTGGCCTGTATCTTTTCTCCATTCCATTGCCCAGGCTCCAGGACTCTTGGCTGCGTTCCTCTTCTGGTTCTTCTCTCTCTTCCTCTAAACCCTCTTCATCTCGTTTGTGGTGTTTTCCTGGGCTGTATTGATATGTTGGCCTGTATCTTTTTTCCTTTTCATCCCCCAGTCTCCATGACTCCTGACTCCGTTCCTCATCTGGGTTTTCTCTCACTTCCTCAGAAACGTCATCACGTTTGTGCTTGAGTTTCTTATGATGATACCTGTGGCTTGGTTTCCAAATTCTTTTGTCCCTCTCATTGTTAAAGTCCCATGATTCTTGGCTGCGCTCTTCAGTCTCTGGTGTCTCTTTCTTCTCATCCACAGACTTCAGGAGTGCCTCTATATCTTTCACATCGGCCCCTGGAACCTCAGATTTGTGACCTTTGCCCTCCTCAGTACGGGTCAGTACCTCCTCACCGCTCTTCTTCTCCACAGGGGCAGCATTTTGGGCACCTATAAAGAAGGAGGAGTGAAGAAAAGGAACAATTAATATCCACCATGTCCACTATGTCCATTGTGGTCCAATTCAAGCTAGATCCCAATGAATTAACACTTTACAGAGAGAGAAAATATTTTAACCGGGATTTTTGTCAGCATTAACACCTGATGGAACTAATCAGCCACTCAGTGCCACTTGATTAGTTAATTTTGGTAACCCCTGGAAATAGCACATAACAGTGTTTGAAAAAAGCTGAGGTTTTTTCTCATATACTGGCATATTTAAATTCTGCAATGTTTTTGTATGTATAGAAAGGCAAAATGCTAATCTATTCATGTATCTTCGATTGGCTGCGAGGTTGCAGCTTTATATTTCTGGTCTCTGTATTGGCGGAAACCACATTGATTCACTTTGGAATCAGTTTTACCTGAATGCGTCTTCCAGCAGAACCATGTTTGCACATTTATACTCACCATCTCTACATAAATTGAACAATACGGCTGGGTCTCTATAATAAAGTGGCTTGGCTCTGCTTGTCTAGTTTCTTTCATTTTCACTGATTATAGAACAAGACAGGCAAAAGCGATTTCCTAGCATCACGCATCACAGCAGACAAACAAGGTTCATTAACCCCAGTCCTGTAAATGACAGTGACATGATATCACTATCACAGCTGAGGAAGCCACACATTGATGTAATAAATTCCTGTTGTATTCAACTCTACAATACTTGACTTCCATTGAAATCCTTCCACAATCAATTGTGCAGCGTTGGAAATACTGCAACTGATAATGTAAGAACTACTCACCTGCTTTGAGAATATCTTTGCATTCCTGATCCAGAGGGTGTAAGTCTGGTTTGGTAAGTGCCTTGGACAGGACCTCGACCAAGCACCGTGTTACCTGCAATAAGGTAACAAAGAACCCATCAAGATTCTAATTCAAGCAAATCATTTATTTGTAATCTTTATTGTTCTGCAAAAAGCGAAAATCATTTTCCTTACCACATCTTCTCTCTGTCGCTCTTTTCCAACAGGAAGAGATCGATGTTCTGTAAATTCGTAAGAAATATGTCAGCATGTGGATCGGTGATGGAAATAACTTTTAACAGATATCACATTCAAAATTGCAATATGGTGATATGCAATAAACAGACATAACAACGTTATTCGAGAAGATAAACAGTAGAGGAATTGCTCCTAATAAAAGTACACTACGTAAAGGGCAAGTAAATGCCGCTATCCATGGTGCTGGAACGCTCTAAATGCTACCTGACTTATCGAAAAATAATGGAATTCACCCATAGCATACCTGCAAAAAAAGACATAACCAAAGCCAAAACAAAGACGGGTTTCATGGCTGAAGAATTACAATATACTCCTGTAGAAACTACATGAAAAAAACGAGAACTAGATGCGAGAACTCGAAACAAAACACCGCCAAAAACAACTCCAGTTCTTCCCGCGTGCAGCGGATCGGAGCGGTTGTGTTGGTTCTACTGCGGTAGCTGGACGCTTGATGTCAAGAGGGAGGGAGGTGCACTTTATATGAGGACTGAACTGGAAGAGGTGGCACAAACCCCAGCGAGTTGGACGTCATTATTGGATTATAAGATCCTAACCAGTAAGTGTCTTGTGTCCACCCAAATGTTTGTGACATGAGAGTGAGACAATCGCCTGAAGTCATTCGAGTGGGTGGATGGATTTGAGGAATGCGCAACTAGAAACACGAATGTCAGCTCTCTCCCTCTCCCTCTCTCTCTCAGTCTGTTTACATCCAGCTATAAGTCAGTGACAATTGATTGAGTGCAAAACAACATCAATGCAAATATATGTAAGATATTTACTGTTGTAATAACATAAATACAAGCATAAATTAACAGAAGACATCTGCATTAGTTGTTTTATTACGAAATTGTTTGGATTGCCTGAGATATTCCCCACATAAACTTTTGGCCTGGCCATTTATCAGTTTGCTTTGACTTATAGTCTCCTTATTCTCGCTATCCACCTATGTGTGTGTGTGTGTGTGTGTGTGTGCGTGCGTGCGTGCGTGCGTGGTGCGGAGCTAAGTGAAACTCCGATTTATATTTAATATACAGTCAACTATCTGTGAATAATGAATCATGACATGACATTTAATTAAACAGAATAACTATTTTATAGTGGCCAATTGTATAGAATGGGTATTGTAGCTCCCTGCCTTAAAGGCTGGGAAATGTAACTAAAAAGCGTTCTCAACAACATCTGCTGATTATAAAAAAAATACAACCATTTAATCAAATAGCTGTAGCTCCTCAATTGATTTTTCTCATCTATGATTTGATTTATATTGAAATATGATACGAATTAGTCAGTAACACTTTAAAACAACACACAGGGAGTTACGCAGTCAGTACAAAGCATGCCCTTTGCTGTGCACTTTCGTTTTATAAGAGCTATCAGCTTGGATAACGTGAATGCACTGGAGCAGAGAATAATCAAAGCTGGTTGGCACAACCAAGAGAGGTGGGCTGTAGTAATACTGCGTTGCATTACATTGGCTAGGAATCTTTTGTGTTTTTGCTGTAGCCTCCGTCTTAGGGTTTTGCCCAGGTTGAAACAGTGTGGCACAAACCCCAAAACCTGCCTTAGGTATTGCATTGACCTACATTTAGACAGTTTAATCAAAGAAAACACTAACATGTCAGTTTTGATATCTTTAAGGCATGTCTAGGGCTTGAGAGAGAAGCGACACAGAAAGATAGTGGGTGGACTGGTGTGAGAGAATGAGCCCAACAGAAAGAACAATATAATTGATTGTGAATTTAGACTATATGACTTTGAAGGGCCACTTGCTGACACCTAAAAGCTGCAATGCTATTAATTGTTACGGTATCATTATCCCAAAAGGCTGTGTTTATGGGTGTTGGAACATTTTAGTCTGTGTGTTTATACACTATGTGTCTTTGTACTCCCAGTGCTCCGCCCTATATAATAATAGCATACAAATACTTTCACTATGAATGCATATTCTCCCATGGGGCAAAGAACATTTTGCTAAATTAAATGATAGCAGTGTATTTACCTTTAAAAGAAAACATTTTAGGGTGAACAAGAAGTATACTGTGGATCCCTATGGAACGGCTGAACATTTACAATAGGTCTATCTACTTACATGTAATTGTACATCTACAATAGGTCTATCTACTTACATGTAATTGTACATCTACAATAGGTCTATCTATTTACATGGAATTGTACATCTACAATAGGCCTATCTACTAACATGTGATTGTACATCTACAATAGGTCTATCTACTTACATTCAATTGTACATCTACAATAGGTCTATCTACTTCAATTGCTCTGTCTTAAATTATTCATAGACCCCCTAGCTTAATTCATGTATTTTGTGAGCATATTTTGCTAAATAAAAAATCGATATCTATATCGTTTTTGGGGTCTAGCCTCGGTCCCCCTGCAGTACTTTTCCAGTATTAAAACCCCAAAGCAAACAGACTGCTGTAACAAGCTTTTCAATTGTTCTGTCTGTGTCAACCAATACTGGCCTTTCATCCCAGTGAGGGGTTATTAACATGCAAGAACAAAAAGTAACAGACTTAGGAGAGCTTCCCTGAAAGCCTTCTGGGGCGTTGATCGTTGTGCCGAATCTAAACGACACGTGTCTCCTCTCTCAAGAGAGATCGGGGGAATATCATGATGAGCCAGACAGCGATTGCAAAAAGACACATTATTGTTACTTCGTGTGGCAGCTATTTGTTGAGTCCACTTTAGTTTGTGTTGAAGATTTATTTCTCTCAATCACAACCTGGGGGTTAATTTGGTTGGCTCTTGGATTTTGATTTTGATTATTCAGGTTGGTCTTTCGGCTCGCTCAGAAAACGTAATTGGGGGTTGAGAGAGTGGACATCACAGGGTGAAGAAGACATTGGTTGTGGGGTCAATATGTCATGTCAATCAAATAATCAAAAGTATTTCATAAAGCCCTTTTTACAAGTGTGTCTACAGACACCCAGCCTGAAACCTCAAAGAGCAAACAAGACAGTGGCTCAGATGTGCAGTGGCTAGGTAAAGCTCCCCAATAACGCGTGCAGGTGTGATTTCAAAGCAGGGGTTATTTACACATTCAGAAAAAAAAAATGCCTGAAGCGGGCTGCTTTGTCCCTGCATCCTTTTGGTGCTCACTGCTATTGTCTCCCCACTCGCACACCGGGGAACAACGATCCCCACGCTTCTACAATCCCCATTGTGCCACCGGGTGCCTTATCAATATACTCCACGTCAGGTCCTGTGTTATCCTCGCAGTCACGAGGCCGTCCGCAGAAACCACACAGCTCGCAGAGAGACATTCTGAGAAGACCCATTGTTTGAACGGTCGGCAATGCACGATGAATATGTAGATAAGACTATATCCAATGGCTGATTACAATATTTCCCATTAACTAGGCTTCTAGCGGATCCGTCGGTCTCACGCCAGGGTCATTCATTGTCCCGGTGGAGCATTAGCATTGCTCGCGTTCCCCATTACTGACAGATACAGATTTAAAGGACTCATGGAAATGAGACCGCAAAGGACCCGGTTGCGTTTTGCGTGTGAATGGAACAAGCTCGCCCCATCTCTCTCGGGATGAAAAGACCGTTGGAAAATGATAATAGCGTGTCAATGACTAACGGTCCTACAGGCCTGCGCGAACCAGAACGTGGTCAATAGGCAAAAGTGGGAGAAACTTGCGTTATGATGAATTGCTCATTGAGGGGGCAATGTGTTTTAATGCACAGCAGCTTTGAGAGAAAGACTGGGTCTTGGTAAGAATATATTATAGCCCACTGAAGAAACTCCGCTAACAAGTTCTATAGGGAAATGAGAATGGGATTTTTTTATATCATATTTCAAGGAGACAAGAGATATGTTTCCACCTTGAAGCGTGGGCTCTAAGGTAGCACAGGCATTCTATCTTAGTGCCAAGCTGCCCGCCACAGTCGAGGTTCGAGAGAGTACTGTGCCGCTGGCAGGTTGTGGCCGGGTGCTCCATGGAACGATGCACATTGGCCATTTCTCGGGGTTGGGGGACTGCATGGTCAACAGGGATTTATTAGTCACATCGTGCTCAAGCAAAACTGTCAGGTGAATCAAGCCAAGCTTGCAGGGGTTTACTTTGATAAAGCAGGGTTGTAGGTGGAATTTGGTATCACGATAACAGACAGGAGAAAATGGGCAAAATCCAGGATAAAACATAATAAAACATATATATTTACTAAAATGTTGAAGCCATGGGTATGTAATTAATTAACCACCAAAGCTATAGAAGCAAGCACTAACCCTTGTTGATCAAAATGCAACCATTCCATTTTTAAACATGATGTTTTGAGACTATGTTTGAGACTGTTTGCTAATTTTGGGTTCTGATCGGGTTGTTACACAGTTGAACATAGCTCCTGAGGCATATATATATTATATTCTTAAAGAGCCAACGACTCTCACATATATTTTAATAGTCAGAATATATAATACTTAAAGTTTGCCTTTTTAGTGAGGTTGAAATAGGGATTTAGATGTAAATTCTAATTAGTACATGAAAATATATATTTTTAAATCGAGCGATAATGCAGTGACATAACTAGGACAAATATCAAAGGCTCTGTAAGGCTTCATCTAATCCAAGAGCTGAAACAACCTAATTCAATAATGTATATGATTGTTTGACGTTTCTTTGTGAAAACTTACAGTAATATATTTTTCCCAATGGAACAAGCTTCAGAGTACATTGTATGTGTCTTCTATCTGATGAAGGTATCGATTACTATGCGTATGGCTTCACCTTTTAAAAAACATCGCTGTAATAACAGCGACTCGTTTTCCAAAAGCAGCAGTCATGTATACATTTCTCACTGCAGCATTTAAAAAAAAGAAGAGTTGAGGACTATCACAGTGCCTTTAGTTCTACAGTATTTAATACAAGAGATGGGGGGGT
The DNA here is from genome assembly GCA_016801105.1 of Esox niger. Classification (NCBI taxonomy): domain Eukaryota; kingdom Metazoa; phylum Chordata; class Actinopteri; order Esociformes; family Esocidae; genus Esox; species Esox niger. Next base: position 148,466 of record JACXGJ010000127.1, on the reverse strand, counting down.
CATTCGTTCACCCAGTTCATAAAGACATTGCTTTCAGTACGCTGAGCCTCTGTGATATTAAAAGGGGCTGCCTATTAAACATTGATGTGGAATGCACTGTATCAAATCCAAATGTGCTCTTCTCTCCGGGGCTTTAACACCAACATCAGTATGGATCTCAGTATTACCGCAGTAGCAGCCTTATAAACACCTCGCTTGCTGCTGGATGAAGATCTCCGGCCAGCTGGAATCAATATCCTTTGCTAATTTAACTGTCCACCGATTGGTTTATCAACAGCTGGAGCCGGGTCATAATTCGCTTAAGTAAAAGGACAATTATTGCCTAATAGGCTTGCTTCCTAACTTGATCTTACGCATGAATGATTTTAAGGAAGAGGAAATTAAAATGGATCAGATTCTTCCCTGTATTGTTCTCTAGGTAGAAGCAGGTTCACTGTTTCTGTAAAAAAAGAATTACAGTGAAGAAATGGAGGAACCAATGAGACAATCAATCGGGAGATCGTCAGAAAAGTAACAACTCTCTCACAGAATGAATCTGAATTTCTCTGTATTTTTACGATATCCTCTCACACTAAAGACAAATAAAATGCAAAAGCTACTGAATTTTACAGGCTATAGCCTACTAATGTATCAAATGCTCAGGCCTAAGATCCAAAGAGATTGGACATATTGTTGATCATAAACGATTACATTATAAGAAACACAGTCAATCTAGACTACATATCTCCCGCGATTGTAACTGTATGACAAATGTTAATATTAGAACTAGTAATATAAAACAACCCCAGTCTCTCCTGGTAATATTGATATCTGCACTCTGCAGCACATTGCTGATGATGAAAATGAACCTTAACCCGATCCATACAAAAGAGAGATATGGGCTTTCATTTAGAGGCAATTACTTCAGTGTTTGTAAGCAGGTTTCTGTGACCAGAGGGGCATTATCTCAGCATAGCTTACCTAACCTTACATATTGAGAGCAGTGTGGATTTTTTGGTGTCTTTTCATAAATACAAGCGAGCATTGTGAACTGCTAGCATATAATACTGCTGATTCTGAATGGTTGTGTTCACCCTGGGTTGATAGCTGTGTTTGCTCTACAACCGAACACAACCTGATTCATTTTGAGATTGTCAATTACAGTAGGTAAGATGGATTCTGGATTGCCATACAATATGATTGAGCTCTCTCAGATCATGTAAGGGTTAGCTATAAAACACATTCACCAAAACAAACCGTTTGGAACTGATTGATATTGGCACTGTCTTTTTCCCCCTTCTCTGTTTAGCAGCAACATTAACAATTACGGATGCCTTTCAGTCTTTCCTTTCAATTGGGCCATATCACTTGCCACGACCTTTCAACGCATTGGGTTAAACTGACAGTGATTCCTGTTGGTCAGATCCCAGGGGTTGGTTAAGATCTGAGGAGACAGGATCGGCAGTGGGCCTGTCTTTGTGACCTGGAGACGGGGATGGAGAAAAATGCAGAGAGACAGAGGATGGCGTACAGAGAGATAGAGATACGGTGTGTGTGTGTGTGTGTGTGTGTGTGTGTGTGTTTGTCTGCAAGTGTGAGTATATGTGTTTCTGTGTACTGAAATTCCTTTCAAAGTAAGGGCCGGTTTACATTTAGAGACTTCTCAACGCAACCTCAAAGCCATCTAATCAGGGACTTATTAAGGCAAGGGACACCAGGTGGGGGCAATTAATTATAAGGTAGAACAGAAAATTAGCAGGCTCTGTTACTCATAGTGTAAGAATAAGACCCCTGTTTTAGACCATTTAAAGATTCAATATATCTTGCCACAGATTGTGAAACTGGATTTGTCAAGCCTGAGAATGTTCCTGAAAATGGTTTTGTATTTGCCGTTTTGTGCCTATGTCATCAAAATCACCCATTTTTTCACTTGGAATTTCATGGCTAGCTGACGGAGGAAATGGGAGGTTAATTATCTGTCGGTCACAAAAGTCACCGACTGCCTCTTGAAGTGATAATCTTTCCAAACTTAAGATTGTATTTGGCTTGGGATAAGTTTAGAAATATGGTTAGAATTAAGCTTAGGGTTAGGCATCAGAGGTTTGATTTAGAATTTGGGTTCAGTTAAGAATTAGGGTTAAAGTAATGTTTTTGGGGTTCGAAAAGGAGTTAGCAATAATGTCAGGGTTTAGTGTGAGGTAGAGTTAAGGTTAGGTTTTCTGTAAGTTTTCGTTTCAAGGTTTGTGAAAATTGTTTTTGGTACTCATTTCGATAGAATTTCGGGATTCCGTGTATGTGTATATGTATATTCATTGGTCTATTTGTGTGAAAGACAGAAAGAGAAATAAAAAAAGTGTGCATGTTGGAAAGACGGAAATTAGATTGTTATCTTTAGCATCTACTCCTCCCCCAGGCTGTAGATTAAAGAGTATGGAGTCTCCAGATTGACAGCTCAACCATCCTGACCTCATCAACTCAGACATGATGAGGTTAAACCTGACCTTAGATCAGTCTTAATGTGCTTAATGTTGTTAATAATAGTTATTTGATGGTTAAGTCAACCATAATAGATTTTCACCCATATCTTAGAAATGGGGTTGGTAACAATTTTACAACTCAGAGATTGTTCAATGCTAATCTCTACGTTTTTACAACCAATCAGTTCAATTTTAATTTCCAGGAACAATCTCTTATTGTCCACGCTCAATAGACTTTGGGACAGATTGGAGCGGACATGGATTTGATTTCCAGCTTGGCCATTGCTTCAGGACTTGAAACAGAACACATATCGGATGAAGACACATCTCTGATGAAGAAAATGACTCTTCTTTTCCTGAGGGCAAGTCCAACATTTTCCTTTCACCTGTCAGAGAGAAGCTTTCACAAGCCTTCATCTCTTCCTGCTCAACATCCTTAGACGGACCTTCGTTCACCACAACATATGGTAAAAGCTAGCATTATTGTCACACCTTGCTGTAGAAACCACATCTATCACGATTGACAATAGTCACAGAGACAGAAGCCATGATAATCACTTTGGCTCCATGTAAATGGTTGCGTCTTAAAGTTTTGTGTCTTCTGCTTCTGGCACTAGGATCACATATTCCTCTTGATCACAGATTTGCTGATAATAACTACTCTACATACATTGCTTACTTGGCTATGTATAGTTAGTATTATGTGAAGTAGGAACAGATTGAATCCTGGGACCTCTGGGACCTTCTAGAGACTTCTTAGACGAACCCTAACCCTAACGTCATGTAACACCTTGATAGCACACAGGTGGGCTCCAGTGCATCACTAATGTGACTCATTTTTTGCACCACAGCTCATTCGGGTGTTTCCTAGCAAAGGGGGTGAATACCTATAGTTAATACTTATGAAAAATAAATGTTATGTTTTAGATTTGTCATTTAGATTTTTCACTTTGACATTGTGGTCTTTGGCGTTGATCGGAGGCAAAAACGTCAAATGAAATCCTGCTAAATACCTGGCTGTGCTGCGTTGCGACTCAACTGTCTGCTCATCGAGTGTGCAAGCAGAACGAACCATTCAACTTTGCCTTTCGAGGCAATTCAGGGATTGAGCCAGGCAGTTGGTTGCTCCAAAACCGCGTTGTTGCTCCCTACCAGTCACGGCTGGTCCAACAGGCTTGGTCGCTAGAAAGCGATAATATCTGACAGGACCGAGAAGCTGAAGGTTAATAAAAGACTGTGCTGAGAACATTTATAAAGGCATGAAAGTGTGTACTTTTTTTTCGATGATGAACTGCCAATGCAAGCACACAGCCAATGAATATGAGGCCTCTTGGAAGACAGGCTGTAATGTGCTGGCATAAATACCAGGATCCCACAGTAACTCAGTCACACAGAAAAGGTTGAAGGGTTTTATGTCTTGAAACGTTTTCCTTGCTAAGCACTGAGAGATTGGGAGGCGGACATTTTGCCTGTGATCAAAGGACAGTCCAGTGAAACCGTCAGCCAACGGGGGGAGAGGGAGACAGGAGACAAGAATCAGTGTGTCTGTCTCCGCTCCACTTTCAAAGGAAATTGAAGTGGGCTTATTGTTGAATTAATCATCACACTGCACTATCACTGCTCTGATCAAAAAACTTGTTCTGGAGCTTTGAAGCAGCAGTATACTTGTCATATCGGCTTTGCACGGGGCTGGTGAATGAGTTAGGGAGGGAGTTAGAGGTAGTCTGTGTTTCAAGGTTTTTATATTGTGCGGGAGATAGTAAAATAAAGTAATTTGTCCCTTCCTGACTATATCTGACTTGAGGCTGAGTTTAGAGTTGGGGTAAGAATGTGTGCTTTCTCTTTTCTTCCTCCCCTCTCTCCTTTCCTCACACCATCTCCGACAGCCATGGAGGATATTAAATGATCCTCTGGTCAGTGGAGGTCTTCAGGCAGGCTGATTGCCATCAGATCAGACAATTGGTTAGTAGAGACCCGAGGGATATTTGCCCTGTGTAATAAACCTGCCTTTCAGTTTTATACGTGGCTACCCTTCCTGATTCATCCATCCCTACAGGAGTGCATGTTTGTACTAGGCCAGGTCACTGGAAAATACATGGTTATGGTTGCAGACACACCACACTCTTCAAAAAAAGGGCTCCGAAAGGATTATTCAGGTGTCCCCATATAGAACACTTTTGGAATTCAAGGTCAAACCCTTTTTGGTTCCATGCAGAACCTATTTGATATAATCCCTGTGATTTAATCTCTGTATGAAACCCACTGTTCTCCCTAGAATTAATGGAGTTCTACCTAGTACAAAAGGGTTCGTCTGTATGGAAATTTTATAGTGGATCTATTATGAATTAATGAATTATTGTTATGAATTATCTCTAATGAATTGCACCTATGGATTTCGTTATATTTTGTTGTGTTACAAATTAAAGGATTAATGAAAATGTATATACTAATCTACCCTGATTTGAAATATTTGAACAACTTGGGGCAGGTGATGACAGCTGTAATTTTGTTAGGGCAAGTCTTATGAAGTCTTGCACACCATTACTATGCAATAAATGCCCATATGTATATTTAAATATAACAAGAACAAGCCCACTTTTGGAGATCTGCTGAATGAGAGGATCTGACCCAACTCGAGTAGTGAGATGTATTCATAAAATTCATTTTAATTAAATGAATGATGTGGATTAAACAGTCATGTTCATATTAATTCAGTTTCAATAGAGCTAGGTATTTCAAAAGGCTTTATTGTTGTATATGGTTAATGTATCATCTTCCACATTTGTTGTTATGGACAACTGACTGCCTAATGGTGGGACAAGTTCAAAAGGGAGAGATGAAATGTCCACTCCTATTATTGTGTTGATACTATCATGAATATGTGTATTTTTCTGTCTTTTGTGTCATTGATTTGGCCAAAGTAAAGAAAATCTCCTGTTATGGAAATTCTTGAACTAATGTACATTTGAGAAATGTCTGCTTTTTTATTACCTGGTATGTTACTCTAGTCTTTGTGACACATGTCTGCATAATATCAGAGGGTCATTAGGTACTCTGACCATTTGTTAATCTGTTTAAACCAATTAAGGTATCAGTCATTTGTTCTTCAGGAATTTGGTTGACTGCCTTTTATGATGTTTCCCTACCCCCTTGACAGTTAGCATCTATGGCAGGAAGGATAAGGAACAAATGTTGTCTTTAGAGAATGAATAACCAGTGTATTTAGTTCCTTGGGGTAAAGTGTGGGGACCGCCCACCATTTGAGTAAAACCTATGTACTGTTGATATAAGACAGATGTATCATACCACATCCCTTTTTAATTGTAATAAATACAGACTGTTCATGTATTTTACTCAGAGAGTCCTCTGAGGATTATTCTGTATGCTTTTGACGCGTCTCTCTATTTGCAAGTATATAATAAACTGCTAATTGTGCCACGAGAGTATTGTCTCTGTGAGTTCCTATTGCTGGAATTGCCATAACACTCCCCTCAGAAAAAAGGTGATTTCATAACAATTTTTGGCATGTTTTAGCATTTCACATACAGTTAACTTTAACAGGTAGTTAACTTTAACTGTAACATAACTGCTTACAGTTGTTCTCAAGAGTTTGCATACCCTTGGAAAATTTATAATATATGTACTATTTGTAGAGAAAACATGAGTGAGCAGGCAAAACACATCTTTTATTTCAAATGGGATTCACATTCAGCATGGCCCAATCAAAACAAAACATGGCAGCAAAGAAAAAAAACGAACTGATCCCTGTTCAAATGTCTGCATATCCTTAGTTCTTAATACTGTGAATTGCCCCCTTGAGCATTAGTGACAGCATGCAGTTGGTCTTGCAATTCTTGCAGGTGGTATAGCTGCCCATTCGTCTTTGCAAAATGCCTCCAGGTCAACTCCAAGCACAACTGTATCTAGACCAGTGGTTCTCAACTCCAGGCCATGGGACCCAAAGTACTGCTGGTTTTCATTCTAGCCCTCTCAATATTGACTAATTTAGACCTGGGACACCAGGTGAATGTAATTAACTATAAAGCACAATACAAAACCAGCAGTAGATTGGGTCCCGAGGCCTGGAGTTGAGAACCACCAATCTAGACTGTGCTAGTGCGATGCCCTAATAAAACAAAGAAATGCCAGATGACATTGTGGCTTTTTTGCTCATAGTATAACCTAGAGGGAAAGAAACAGTCAGACAGAAACAGACATGTGACAAGGAGGCCAAAGGAGGAACCTCTTGATTAGAATTTTACTTATGTTTTACTTTTAATTTGATTGACCATATTGCAGACCATATTTTTTTTATTAGCAGAGGTAATTAACCAGAATAAAATATACACTGCAAAAGATTTTTTGATGTATCATTTGAAAGTTTATAAATTGCAGCTAGATAATGTCCAGTGGTTCCCAACCTGGGGTACTAGGCCCCTTACAGGTACTTGAGGGGGTTTAGAAAACCGTAGTTTAGAGGTAGCCTGGTCACCTGATTCAAAATATATATATATGGAAGCTTTTATTTAGATATTTATTTATTTATTTGTCTGGCTATATTTTTGCTTACATATTCTTCTTCTGAACTCTCACTATTATAACAGCACTGTTTAGTCGTACAGCTTTTATAGCTTCCTATAATTTTATATTCTATTTTTATTTTCTTATTCTATGTTTTATTATTGTGCTCTATTTAATATTTATCTTTTTGATTTATTTTGTTATTAAATGTATATCTTGCTATCTTTTACCAATTGTAATGCAAGTTCTGGTGCTATCAGAGGAATAACCTCTGTGTAAATGTAACAATCTGCTGATGATGGATCTGACTGTTTTGATTCTATTGCATTATTTTTATTTTCACTGTAAAGCACATTGAATTGCTTCTATGTATGAATTGTGCTATGTGAATAAACTTGCTTGCTATGCGGCTGACGGGTGCCATGTCACAAGAATTTCATTATGCAGGATGATGCTGTGTTGTGTTGTGCACTTGACAAATAAACATTGAAACTTGAGGCGTTGCACATGTAAATAGCTAGTGAATTAGAACCAATCAAATTACTTGCACATTTTCTGACTTAATATTGCGGTTAGAGTAGGCTTCTGTCCAGAACATAAAGTCACAACCTTCTCTGCAGTATCAAGGACATCGATCAAAATAGCAAGGCCACTTAAAAGATGCAACTATGAGAACAAAGTTTGGTTGGTGGTAGGTATCCAAAAAAGGTTGTGAAAATACTGATCTGGTCTATCTACAGTAGCCTAAGCTACAAGGCATAATGAAACAATTCAAGTTTGTGTTTTGGTTGGAATAACTGTATTATTTGGTTATCTGGTTTCACACACACACTGTCTATTAAAGAAAAAAGTACAGGGGCGGCTCTTTTTAGGGTATAGGCAATGACATTAATATAAAACTAGTATGCTGTTGCATTAAACATTGATTGAAAAATCTGCAATGGTCACAATTTCAGCACTGCGGACAGCGATCACTGGTTAAGACTGTGAGTGCTGACACATTCGATTCATGTTTTAGTTTTTACTCCTACCAATGGGGTCAATTACAGCACTACATTGACACCATGATCAAACATTAGACTCAATTATATTAATCCTGTGTTAAGTATGGCAATTTCTAGACAATAATTGGATAAGAGCAATCTCTAAATCAGGTCTACACAACCTTTCCCCAAGATCCTCTTTTTCACAATAAAATATGCAATACTATGTGGAGAATTATTTGTATCTTGAATTGACAATCTTTTTATATTTAATCCACAGTGTAAATATTAATATTTTTATTTGGCCATCCTAACAATATATTCGTATCCACCTGCAAAACATTGTCCTTCATAAGGTCTGGGGGATTTGTAATCGAAAATGGTTGTCTTGCTTTGCCCTTGAGGCTTCTGGATGCCTTTGAGCACAATCAAAGTTGATTACAGTAGTAGGTGCTACCTCTGGCACATAAGGAATATGGTCTCAACTTCCTGGTTGAGCAAGCAGTGTGACAAGAACCAGAACCACATTGGATGCGTTTCACAGGACCTCAACATTGTCTGTCCCGAATCTGCATCAGATTAAGAAAACCTGTATACAGATACATTCACTTTGCTATTGAAGCCACTCTCTGTACATACTGTAATTTATTTGGCTGCCCTACTTTGTTCTTTTTTATGTAATCATAAACTAGATCACCATTAGATCTGCCAATTATTAATGATCTGCCTGCAGGCCTGGATCTCCTTCATTAACCACTGAAGACTATCAGATAATCTGCACATTTATTAGATAGAAAGAGAGATTGATAGAGATGATTAGTTCTGGAGGAACTCTGCTTTAATGAACATCCTGAAGGCGAAGGCCTTCCGTCTACAGTTTTGAGTTTCTTAAAAGAGAATATACTGTATTTTCTTTACTATGACTAGAATATTGTAAGATTTTGATTAGCCTTACTAGAATTGGTTATTGCAGTTAACCTTTTTTTTTTACCAAGAACCCAGGACAGCAGTCATAACTTCAAACAGTTCTATTACATCAGGCATTTATCTGGTATTTTAAAATACCCAGTCACAGAATGGGGTTAGGTAACTAGTCAGTAAGATAACTTTATTAGCAACATGTTTCTGAAACTTGTTCATGTTGCTTCACTGGCCTGTTTCACCTACAGTTGCTTTCATCTCAAGTTTTTAATAGACCACATTCAATATTTTATTTGGTCTCGATTAAGAAAAAAGCCATTATGAAAATGTTATAGGATATGTTCCTTCCTTCCATCATCACAGCAATACAGTAAATCCAAACCGTGAAGGAAACTGCGAATTATTTCTGCCAGAATCAAAATCACCAGAAAAGCAAATGGTTACCTAATGTTCTTTATTCAAAATACATTTTGTGAAATGGAAATGAAAACCCATTACACTTGATTATTGGCCAAGGCCCAATCAAGATATTCTAATAGGAATGCATATCAGACATAAACCGCACAGTGGTGCATACATTATGAGAGTTTATGGTAATGAAGACGTTCAAGGCTAACTACTGCATAATGGTCAGTGCTAAGCTCAGGACAACAAAATGAGCCTGGGCTACAAACTACTGTGTATCTGGTTTGAAGACTGCAGCTTGTCCGTTGACACTTCTTGGGGTTAGAGGGCAGTAAGACAGGTCCAAATACTTTATTGATAAACAGATGAATCAAACATGGAAATGCAAAATTGTATTGGAGTGTTGTTGTTCAGTAGAATTCTTTTTAAAGATATTTACAATACACAACATAAAGCGTACAGCACAATGATGCCTCACGATGGTTATAACAGTAAAGAATTGTAAGACATATATGCTACCTCATCGCAGAAGGAACCGGTGAAAAAAATTGCACTAATTTGAAGGAACATCCAGCCATAATGATTTACAAACTACATCCCACATTAGTCACACACACCATCCTATTGGTCCAGCGATGTGAATGACTTCTAAGTGTTGATTTGGGGTAGAGAAAAACCTGCTGCTCTTTCTGTCACTGCGTGAGGGAGACTGACAAAAATGTATTTAGAATCATGTGGCATGTAGCTCCTAGCAACTGCATGAGCTGCCAATCAGGTCCCAGGAAAAGCAGGTCAGAGACAGTTTAAGAGACCAGTTTGCGGTACGTTCAGACACCAGTCAGGGGGAATGGAAAGTGGATTGTAGAACATCAAATAGTTGTGAGTTCAGGTACTAGTCGTTGGCAGATAATTATTTATAGCCACACCTAAACAGGGGTAGCACATTTATAGAAAGAAAGGATTCCCTGTCCAGAACATTAATGTGAACTCGAGGTGACCATGGCAGGTCTGGCCATCACATGCGACTGAAAGTAGGTCCAGCCCACAGCAACAGTTCAGGTGCTGTGGGGGGTTACCCAAAGAAGACCACAGACAAGCCAGACGGGAACCCATGGCCAGGGGCCTGTGGAGCCCTGCAGTGGCAGATCATGCCCCAGCAGAGGACAGCAGGTCTGCCCTGCTATGTAGGGACAGCACTGGAGAGCTAGCCAAGTTATGGAGCCTTTCCAATTGAAGCTGGCCTTGACCCAAGTACATATGTAGGTTGAATCATGTGGCAGTACGATCAGGATTGTACCTGAGTCAGGGAGTGCACACCAGACAGGGGATCCTGGACTCCCCAAATAGGACCCAGAGTTGCGTAGGTGGCCAGTGTAGAGATTGGTGGAATAGCTCCCCGTCCATGTTGCAGGGGCAGAAATTCTAAGTGAAAAATATTTCTCAATCTCTGTCACCAAGACTTTTAGGCACCAGTTGTGGGGTGTCAGTTAATCGTTGTCATTTTGCTGTGTGCTTATACATGCAATAACTCAACATCAGAATTGTTTCAGTTTGACCCCGCAGCAGTCAACTTGAGGAGAGCAACGCTGCGTAAAATATTACTAATGCTGCAGTTTTTCTCATCGTTGCTTTTCTCCCGCTTACTTCCCTCCCGCTCTACTCTCTCTTTGACGCCTGCAGCAGAAGCCACTGCCAGACATCGATCCAGTGTTATGTAATACAGTATTTCAAGACCTCTCTGTGAAGACGCGATCTTTCATACTTCTTTCCTCCCTAAAGCCATTAGTGTATTATTCACACATTAACACACAACAAATGTAATCTTCACACCAATATTACGGCAAGAAATGCTATCTTTGTCCTGAAAACGAATCAACGTGTCCTCTCAGTACCGTGCCAGGCTATCCCAGTAGACGTAATTACACTGGCATGGAGGAGCACGATCCACAGCTTTCAATAACAATATCTCCTGACTCTCCTGCGGTTCACCATTAGTCATGCTTTTTCATTGTGCTGCAACTTTCAGATTCTACCGCAAACTCAATTTCATAACAAGATAGAGATTATAATAGGAATCTATGAATATGTACTACCGGGAATATGTCTGTTTGTAAACTGCATTGATGGGGAATAATACGTTTTGAATTATCTTCTCCTTACCTCTTGATTGGCAAACACCTTGCGATCTGAAATTTTAAATACACCCTGTGAACACTAGAGGGGGGTACGTAACCACTTATTCTTCACACCAATATTACAGCGAAAATACATAAAATAAACACAAAAAATAGGAAACATAATGTCTTTAGTGTGTATGATTTTACAGCTCAGAGTCAATGCTGGGTAGATCCATCATAAATGGGAAACCTTTTTAAATATATTCTGAGAACTTCGGAGCCTATTTGTTGGAGTTCGTTTGACCAGAATAGAATACACCTTGTGACCACTAAAGGGGGTACATTACCATTACATACATATATTACAGCGAAAATGTAAAGACATTAACACAAACTCTAAATGAAAATGACTTTACCGTGTATGTCTTTACAGCTCAGAGTCAATGCTTGGTGGATCCATCATAAATGTAAAACCTTTCGAATAATATTCTGAGAACTGCGCAGAAGGGTGACTAGTTGTTGGAATTTCTTTGACCAGAAGAGTACAGAAAATGCAGGAAAGCCTAAGTAAAGAGGAATAATGCCTCAGTCTTAATGAATACAGTTTAAAATGTTCTGCGGGACAACTGCAGTAATGTTATTGCCAAATACAAACCAGAATGGCTTTCCAAGAGGTATTGATTTTTCCGCGAGGTATTGAGTTTTCCAAGAGGTATTCATTTTTCGTCATTTTGTCCAGTCTTATTCCTGACTTAAATCTGCTGGGATTTTTCAGTTGAGAATTAACTGCTAATGTTAATTTAAAATAAAAACATGATTACCAGTTGTAGTGGCTGTCAAAAGTGCTTCTACAAATGAATGTCATAGACTCAATACATTTTAATTTTGTATTGTAACAAGGATCATACATTGTTTTCTTCTATAGTTACGTTTTTGTCATGAAAATATGAACTTGGAAAACTAAGATGTAATACCTTTTTATAATTCATTTTAAGGAAGGATAAGGTGAAGACTGTATGTTGTAGATGTCCAAGTGTATCACACTTGTCTGTTGTAAGTATTCTGTCAACAGACCATATGTAATACATCACAGCACATGTTTTCATGTCATCGCAAACTAACAAATATAGCTACAGACAATTTTTAGTTAGACACTGTGCTTCAGGGGACTTCCAAGAACTCTAACGAGCTCCAGGGTTACACACACACACACACACACACACACACACACACACACACACACACACACACACACACACACACACACACACACACACACACAGAGGGAGAGAGAGAGACAGTCAGTGTCCTGTGTTGCTCAGTTTTGTAGAACATGCCTCTTGGATTATCAGGGTTGTGGGTTTGATTCCCACATAAATTAATCTGGGTTAAAGTGTCTGCAAAAATGCACATTGTTGTGTTAGTAGTATAGAGGACACATAAGAGGGTTAGGACTTGTTATATTCCTCCAGAAGGTCCTTCTCTGTAGCTATTTTCTGTATGTCCATTTTCATAGGCCATGATCCATGTTTAACCTTGTGAACGCAAGCTGTACTTGTATGGATAACAACTGTGCTCATCTGAACAGCATTCATACCCATACCATGCCTTTGAACCAAAAATAGCTGTTTTGTATGCCAGGGATGCTAGAATAGAAAATGTAAAGCATGACACATTAGGTAAGTCAGGACAGGTTTCCATACTGTTCTTAAGCTACACATAATCACATTTCTCTAGCATTATAGAACTCATTTTCATTTTTTTTATTTCATGAGGGGTCGTTGAATGAAAAGTTGCCTGGGAAGACCCAGAATATACTCAAGAATTAATTATTTTATTACACAATACAAAATACAGTGGGGCAAAAAAGTATTTAGTCAGCCACCAATTGTGCAAGTTCTCCCACTTAAAAAGATGGCCTGTAATTTTCATCATAGGCACACTTCAACTATGAGAGACAAAATGAGATGGAAAATTCCAGAAAATCACATTGTAGGATTTTTTATGAATTTATTGGAAAATTATGGTATTTGGTCAATAACAAAAGTTAATCTCAATACTTTGTTATATACCCTTTGTTGGCAATGACAGAGGTCAAATGTTTTCTGTAAGTCTTCACAAGGTTTTCACACACTCTTGCTGGTATTTTGGCCCATTCCTCCATGCAGATCTCCTCTAGAGCAGTGATGTTTTGGGACTGTCGCTCCCTCCAAACTCCCACCAAAGATTTTCTATGGGGTTGAGCTGACGGGCTAGGCCCTCCAGGACCTGAAATGCTTCTTACGAAGCCACACCTTCGTTGCCTGGGCAGTGTGTTTGGGATCATTGTCATGCTGAAAGACCCAGCCACGTTTCATCTTCAATGTCCTTGCTGATTGGATGCAACTCAGCATTCTTTCTCCTCCAAACACGACGAGTTGAGTTTTTACCAAATGTTCTATTTTGGTTTCATCTAACCATATGACATTCTCCCAATGCTCTTCTGGATCATCCAAATTCTCTCTAGCAAACCTCAGACGGGCCTGGACATGTACTGGCTTAAGCAGGGGGGCACTACAGGATTTGAGTCCCTGGCGGTGTAGTGTGTTACTGATGGTAGACTTTGTTACTTTGGTCCCAGCTCTATGCAGGTCATTCACTAGGTCCCCCCCGTGTGGTTCTGGGATTTTTGCTCAGCGTTCTTGTAATCATTTTGACCCCACGGGGTGAGATCTTGCATGGAGCCCCGGATCGAGGGAGATTAAAAGTGGTCTTGTATGTCGTCCATTTTCTTATAATGGCTCTCACAGTTGATTTCTTCACACCAAGCTGCTTACCTATTGCAGATTCAGTCTTCCCAGCCTGGTGTAGATCTACAATTTTGTTTCTGGTGTCCTTTGACAGCTCTTTGGTCTTGGCCATAGTGGAGTTTGGAGTGTGACTGTTTGAGGTTGTGGACAGGTGTATTTTATACTGATAACAAGTTCAAACAGGTGCCATTAATACAGGTAACGAGTGGAGGACAGAGGATCCTCTTAAAGAAGAAGTTACAGGTCTGTGAGAGCCAGAAATCTTGCTTGTTTGTAGGTGACCAAATATTTATTTTACCGAGGGATTCACCAATAAATTCATAAAAAAACCTAACATTTGATTCTCTGGATTTGTTTTTCTCATTTTGTCTCTCATAGTTGAATTGTGGGAGTGGGAGAGCTTGCACAATTGGTGGCTGACTAAATACTTTTTTGCCCCACTGTATCTGTTGCCCCTACCCCGACTAAGGTTACCCATCCCTAAAATATCACAACCCCTTGCGCAGCTAAAGAGGAAGGTTTTGCAAAGTTTATCTCTTCTTTTCACTTTAAGAAAAACACAGTTATCATCACCAAGATTGACAGTTATTGCATCAATGTCCTTTATGAATGGAAGAAAAACTGTTGTGCCTTCTAATGTAGCGGTATCTAGCTAGCTACCTTTTTGAAAGGTAAGCTTCAGCAGTATAGTTTGTCTTCAACCTCGCTTGCATGGGCTCACTTTTTATGAGTATTCCATGTAGTAAGTGGTATTAGTGGCTTGTAAGCTATTCAAACAGCCAGTGGCAAAAGCCATACAGTACTTCGATGCTATTTGTAGTAGAACTAAACTTTTCACAAAAAACATTAGTTTAGTTTAACACTGCTTAATGGTGTCTAGCAAAATATTCAAAATTGGAGTTATTTTAATGGGCAACAAAATAATCTAATGTTGAGACACAATTTATTGATGTGGTAGTATGTCTTAATACTGTCATACAAGCTTACTATATACTTACTTCACCTTCACCCTGTTAAATATGTATACCTCACCACGGTACTTACCGCCAAGTACGAACTTGCAGTAAGTAGTATGCAGTATGCAAATTCTGCCCATGTGAGGAGATGAAAGAGCAAAGTGACTTAGTGTATAGGGAAAAGAGAAGTCCTGAATCTGAGCGCTGGGACTCACCAGTACTGAAAGCCCATGGAAATAACAATAAACGGTATGTAACCACTACTACCCAGAACGTTTACACAAGTGTTAGTGCTGCCCTTTGGCCTTTAAAGTGTAGGAAATCTGTTAGATTCTGACTACATTGGTATTGACAATAAGATTCTGTATTTATTTGTAATACATTAAATTAGACAAATAAAGAAAATGCATCAATCTACATACAGTTTCTAGTTCAACCACGGCATCATTCCACTATTTGGATGTGTTTGCGGAACCTTTATTTTGTAAGTATTTTCTACACGGTTAATGTAGCTCATTTCACACTGGTGACAAGACTGTTTATATAAATACTGTTTTCTACAAATATGCCAAATATACCAAATTTAGGAAAATCTATATGCTGATAGACTGAGGTAAATTGACACCTTCTGTGATGATTGCGACGCTACAACTGTTGTTTTACAAGAGAAAAGTCAAAATACAGTATTGCTATTGCTGTGGCAATAGTGTACGTACGCAGTCCTGACGGCGTTGCCGCAAAGGAGATGCTAGCTAGTAAACGGAACAGCTGGTTAGCTAGCTAGCGTCAGTGTAGTTCTGGCCAGAACCGGAATTAGGCGGTCTGTATTGACATCAGAAGTAGTGACATGCGGAAGACGATGGCTACGTAAATCTTGCCCGCGATCAAACAGCAAATAGGTTTTGATCTGAATTATGTTATTGGGAATTACCTAGCTATGCGACGTTAGTGACTTGTGATTGTGCTGATGTGGTGTTTTTTGTCTTCAGCAACAGCACAATGCAGTTGAGTTGGAACGAACGGTGTTCATTAGACCATACGTTCCTTTCGATACATCACTAACGTTATGGAATAACCAGCACGGCTTCTCCCGAATCTCTCCTGTCTGCTGTAGCTGTCTACCAACTGGCAAATATTTTTCAAGCAAGGTACAGTATGTATGTATGGGAAGTCTAGCTCCTATAGTGCTGATTTGAACACCGTTGTTTTGGTTGTTCTCAAACTGTCGACTAGCCACAACCCTTGTTGATTGTTAAATGTTTTAGCTGTTCATTTCCTATATACCTACTGTAGCTAGTTCGTTTCTACTTAATTCCAGGGTTTGTCATGTCAACAAAAGAAGCGATTACAGTGAACTAGATTTGACTAGCTAATATCCAGCACAGCTTTGTTGGACCTTTGTTGATCCACTAAATCTATGCATAAAACTATGCCTGTTTTACCATTAAATTCCTGGTTTTCCAGCTTGATTGCACCTGCAATTGGCCTTGTTTGTGCCTGTGTCAACTATGGAGACAACTCAAGTGACTTTGGCAGTTAGGGGAGAGACATCCCCAGGTAAGGCCAAACCCTACTGCAAGGCAGCAGACTACAGTAATCTGAAACAAGAAGACTATTCAATTCAACTGTAGAAAGAAAAATGGACAACAAGTCAGGAATGTCAGTTTTTAGTTAATCTAAGGTAACCCCGAGCTAAAACCTTGGGTGTGGTCAGATGCTCAATTACTTAGTATGTCCTGTGAAGATTAGCTATGAGCTACAAAGTCCTTGATCAAATCAGCCTGGTGAGAGAGGGAAAGGGGTTGCAAATAAATACAATGCTTTGAGGAATTAAGTACACCCCCTGAACAGTTGTGTTAACTGTATTTTTCTTTAGTTTTAGTTTGCTCTTAATGTAAAGTCTTTACTATCTTATAGGTCCACTTTTATTTTTCAAAATAACTCAAACATTTTTCATTTTATTAATTTTTAACAAACTTGCAACTTTCTTGTGTTGGAAGAAGTTGCATCCTTAAAATGACTAATAATGATTAGACATGTGGACCTAAAAGTGTGCATTTACACATTGTGTAATGAGTGAATTACCCTACTGCCTGACAGATAATATACAAATGGAGAATGTTCCAGAAAACTGTCTATCTGTCTTAGTCCTTCCAACACCCAAGAGCTGAGCCAAAGATTCTCAATGTTATCATCACGAAGTCTATATGCATCTTTAGCTATTAAAAATGTCAAAGAAGTTGGGTCAACTCTCAGATTATACAAATTTGGTCTTGGAGGGAGGTTAAAGGAAAAAGTCCCTGCTCTCAAAATTATTCGACAGCCAAACTAAAGGTGGTCTGGGTGAAGAACAGCCCTTATGGAACAATGTGCTTTGAACCGACGAGTCAAAGGATGAGTTGTTTGGTGGCAATGCCAGATGCCATATTTGCTAGAAACAAAACACTGTCATTGAACAGAACCCATTACTAACTGTAAAGCATTGTGTTAGGGCACCGTGGTATGACTTTCCTGCCCCAGGTTGTTCTCTCTGTACGGTCATTTAGTCATCCATTAGTTTATTATTATTATTATTACTTTTTTTACATGTTACCAATAGTCTGTCAGTCAGTAGTGAAGAAACATACCAATACATAGCAAACATTTTATTTTCAGGGGTGTACTTACTTCCTCACCGCAGTGTGTGTCCAGTTATGGCATAACCATTGAACATAGTTCTTTTGATGTATGACTAGGTGAGGTGATAGCGGTGGTTGGTAGCTGTGAAGCTTTAGGAAGCTGGTCCTATCAAAAAGCTGTGACCCTTCAACCGGTTGAACATGATGGGTAAATATTATTTTGGTCTTTGAATGTTTTTTTTGTTTGTTATTATTTACACACAGTATATACTGCATGTGGCTGGAGTGTCATTGTATGTTTAATGAATTTAACATGAACACATTCCCAGCACATTGTGGAAGAGGACTGTCACCGTGCCCAAAGGTGCTGTGTCAACCTATCGCTACTTTAAAGGCCACTTCCTGGAGTCAAAGGTGAGGTTGTTCTCTCTTTGGGCTGTCAGAATATAATCTAATCAGTCATGATAAACAACCAACCTATGTGATTGTTTTGGCCAATTTACATTTTAATACCATAGCGAAGTTCCATAAGTATGCATTTAACAGTAATCCGTGTTGGCTATTGAGTGACTGTTGTGTTTACGGCAGGTCTGAGCTCGACTAGGAGTTGTCGTGGTAAATCATTTAAGTCGTGATGATTACATGTATTGTGATCCAAACCTGCATCCCTTTCACAGAGCTGCAAGCTGCTGATATTTTTACAGCTAATCTGTTTCATGAAATGCCAAGTTCCACCACAGAACTAAGCTGTGCCCACACCAACTTCCACACATTAAACCTTTTACAGGCTAATTTACGGTCTCCTGGGGAGTCAGTCATCTCGGGTGAACGTTTTAGTCCTTTATTTCTGTGGTGGACATTAGAAAGTGTGTGATTACCTAGCCTATGGCTGATGTAAGGTCATTCCTTGGTTGTCCCGCTCCATCTCCAGTCCCTTTCCACTCCCTGTCTAGCAGCCTTTACCGCAGTTCCTGTGGTGGTGAGGGCAGCCAAGTCTGGAGCTCTTCCAGCAGGCTACAGCAGAGCATAGATTGGTGCATGTGACATGAGCCTCGTCCCTGTTATTTAATGCTGTACTTGTGCTTCACTTGGAACTTGGGACATACATTTACCACATCATCGTTTAATGTCAGCGGCGTTCTCTACGTGACCAAGCGTCAAGATTCAAATGACAATCTTTTAAAGCTTGGAGGGGGATGGGGGGGCATGTTGTTCTGACAGCAGCATGTGAAGCAATGCTCTGGTGCAGAGTGGGAACGAGGAAATACAAACCCAAGTCATATTTTCTTGACGCAAATAGGCTAACCTTAATGACTAGACATCCTTCATACTGTGCCTCTGAAACTGAACTGCATGACCCTGGTTTGTTTTGATTGTGTTTTTGTAATTTAAAGGCTTTGTTTACTGTGCCTCATTAATGGTAGATCCATTCAGCCACTAATGCCGAATCCTGTTGCAGATTCATTCGGTTGCATAAAATGAACATTAGTGTAGAAGAGATGGTGCTAAAGTTTCTAAACCTGTCAACTAATGAATCCCCGTTTTCGATTTCAGCCAGTGGTTGTTGACTAATTAAGCGTTAGCATAGTTGAAGAGACGATGCTAAAGTTTCGCCACCTGCCAGCTATTAATCCCCTTCTATTATTTCAGCTAGTGGTTACTGGCTAATTTAGCGTAAGCGTAGCTGAAGAGATTATGCTGAAGTTTCTCTACCTGTCAACTAATGAATCCCCTTTTCAGATTTCAACCACTGGTTGCTGACTTACTTGCTAACTGGTGACTATACCTTTCAGGCCAAAGTGAACATTGACTGTATTTGACTGGAAAGATTCTTAACACTGTACTGAACATTGGCGTTGCAGAGTGCAGGTGGTCCGTGTCAGGTGATAGTCACTAAGTGGGAGACCCATCAGCAGCCTCGCCTGATGAGACCCACAGGTATATACACCAGAACTCCGCCCCACTTGGTTTGGGGATCGTTTCTTTGCTTCGCTGAGGCCTTGGTTTCGGCAGCCACATGCTGTTGTAGATGGAATGTTCCAGAGTGGACAGGAAACTAGTGAATGTGGCCACTCAAACCCCATTGTTCCAGAAACCTCAGACAAAGCTAATTCAAATTAGCCTGCTAGGAGGAAAATAAAATCTAATACATAGTAGTTTTACCCTTAATCCCGCCCCTTCACATTTTTTTGAAAATATTATGCTTTAAAAACACCGCCTTTATTTTTTTAATGTTTTTTTGTGTTGCTTGTAGAAGTACTTGTTGCAAGTTTTTTTCTTTTTATGTCACCTGCTTAAAAGGAGATCAAATGGTGACATGCATTGTTTTGTGTGAATCCTGATCCCTGCTTATTCACTTGCAGAATCACACCTTGATATTGATGATGGCCAATTTGGATTCCACAGTAAGTCTGCTGAGTTTATCATGCATTGATTAATTACATTTGGAAAAACATTTTCATCCTATTGTATAGGTAATACATTAGACATTTAATGGCAGTTTAGAATTGCAATCACCACAAGGAACATTGGAAAAAGCACATTTTGCATGATTGCAAAGATACCAGAGTTGTCTTTTATTGTGCAACAATACTAGTTGAAGATTATCTTAAGGCTCATTACTTGTTAATGACTAAGAGGCCAAAGCACATACAGGCCAATATTAAGCACAATACCTGTTAAACGTGCTGATCAGCTTAAGAATTTGACTGCATCTCCACACAGACCGATGAGGAGAGCCTGTTTTAACAATGTTTTTTCTCAAACTGTCACATTGAATTGCTGCGAGTGCTAACTTGATCCACCGACAGCATACACCTTTAAGCTCACCTCTGTGACAATGGTGGCCATTTTGTGCCCAAAGGCTTACCACAACACATGTCTCCACAACTCCTCTTAGCAGACGGCGTAGAGTGTGTAGACTCTGGGTGGCTGACGTGTCAGACGGAGATACGTCTGCGTCTCCACTACTCCAAGACGTCTCCCGTATCCATCACCAAGAAGAGATACAAGAAATCTCGCTTCAGGTGTGTATGTGGGAGAGGAAGAGACAGGGAATCTGTTCAACACAGGCATGCTGCCCCAGTGCTTATTTACCGGGGGGGGGTTGCTTTAGCCCGAGGAAATCTGTGGTGGAAACATTTTCTCATACCCCTAGAAATTGTCCTGAAGATTTATAGTCACAGGTTGTAAAAGTGTCACTGTTGAGCCAAAACAGGTCCTGTAGGTTTTCACAAGATTCCCCGTGCCTTTAGTGCTCACACACCCCCAAAACATCAGTGAGCCACCACCATGCTTCACAGTAGGGTTGGTATTCTGTTCACTATAGGCCATGTTTACCCCTCTCCAAACAAAGCGCTTATGGTTGTGACCATAAAATTCAATTTTGGTCTTGTCTCTCCAAACTACAGTGTGCCAGAAGATGTGAGGTTTGTCAAGGTGTTGACAGGCATATTGTAACTGTAGTTTTTGGCATATTTTGGCTGAAATCTTGCTTGGTCTACCTGGCCTTGGCCTGGTATCAAGAGATTCCTGAATTTACCACTTCTTAATAAGTGATTGATCAGTACTGACTGGCATTTGTAAGGTTTTTGATATCTTTTTATATCCTTTTATAAAGTCTTTATAAAGTTCCTTTACATTGATATTTAGATCTTTTGACAGTTCTTTTCTGCTCCTTATGGCTCAGTATCTAGCCTGCTCAGTACATCCACGTGAGTGCTAACAAACTCATTGACTATTTATATGTGACACTGATTGCAATTTAAAAACCCACAGTTGTGGGAAATTCACCTTTCATTGCCATTTTCACCCATGTGTGTCACATTCAAGTGTATGTAAACTTCTGATCAGGGCCATTTGGGTGATTTTTGTTATCATTATGATTTAAAAAGGAGCCAAACAACTATGTGATAATAACTGGCTTCATATGATCACTATCCTTAAGTTAGACAGTTTTGTTTTGCATTGTCAGTCCTATTTTCAAAATCCATGCCAAAATGACATTTTCTGTCAGGGTATGCAAACTCATGAGCTCCAATGTACAGTGGTCTGCAAAAGTTTGGGCAACCTTGTTAATGTCCATGATTTTCCTTCATAAATCGTTGGTCCTTAGGATAAAAAAAATCAGTTAAATATATCATATAGGAGACAAACACAGTGATATTTGAGAAGTGAAACGAAGTTTATACCATTTACAGGAAGTGTGCAATAATTGTTCTAACAAAATTAGGCATGTGCATAAATTTGGGCACTAACTGATAGCGTAATAGCGATTTTACTTACAGATTATGGACAAATATGCAACATATCTGGCCAAAAGTGGGGAGATTTAAATAAATGCAAATGATCAAGACTGCCTTGTGGAATCAAGGAATCTAACCAGATTTTACACTTAAGAAATAGATACAACTTCAGTGTGGGGAAAAAATATATGCAGCAACAGGTGTCAACATATTGTTTGAAAGTCCTTATTGCCAGTCAGGCTTGTTAGGACCTGTCCCCCTGATGTCTCTTGACCTGTGACTTTCCCCTCTGACCCCAGGATCAAGCTCACTCTGGAAGGTGTAGAAGAGGATGATGATGACGAAGAGCAAAGCACAGTGGCGTGGCACAAGATGACCACCACGCTGGAGACCAGCTTGATCAGTAAAGATGGATACCGTTCGCGCCACTCCCAACCCGAGTGCGGCTATGCCCTGGAGGCCTCGCAGTGGACCGAGTACATCATCCACACCATGGACCCGGACAACCTGGAACTCACCTTCGAGTTCTTTGAGGTACTGCTAGCAGCACGGGCAATATTTGGTAGATAAATATTATTAACGCTGCTAGTAGGGGTACATAAAAGTAAAAGTGTGTGTACTATGCCCTGTATGGAGTTTATTAACTCTGTCCTCTTCCTCAGGAGGACATGGGCGAGCATGTCGTGCCCGGCGATGCCCACCCAGGGACCGTTGGCACTGCCTGCCTGCTTTCTTCATTCTTTGTGGAGAGTGGCAAGGACACTGGTGTGGTCACTCTGCCTATCATGAAACAGAACTCCAGACAGACCCTGGGCAAAGTCAGAGGTGAGCCTCCCCCACACACATACACACACACACCTCGGCAACGAGGGCTTTGATAAAAAACGATTTAAGTATTTTTCAGCTAAGTTGCTTGGGCTACACCCAGTTTATTTTTGGGAGGAAATCCAGTATTGATACACTATAACTGGACATCCATTTGTCCCTGCAGTTCCTAGGCAAACAGTCGATTTTGTTTGGTTTGTGTCCAGTGACCTACCAGTTGGTTTGCCTTAACATTTTAGCTTTTGGGCCATATTTATAAAAATGAGCTGTTTTTTGTTTCACCACCCCCAACATCACTGTTGACATACCATTCATTTACCATTACCCCTCGGTCTGTCATTGTTTCTGAAATACATCTGTTTCATTTAGATTTTTTTTTTTTACCAGGTTAATTGGGCAGAAACTGGTTGATACACTAGGTTTTAGATATACTAGGGCTCATCCAACAGGCTTAGTATAGTCATCAAGATACAAACAATACCTCACAAAGGAACCCACAAACTGAAGTGAAATATAGAGGATGCCAAAGGGGCTAAAGGTGAAAATAATCAAGACTAATGAAAGCAAGCATAGAAATCTACCATTCAAGAATGGAAACACAAAAGCAATCCTAGCATAGAAATATGCCATCCTAGAATGGAAACACAACAATACATCACAGTTAGAATGACAGACATACACACGTATATATTATTTGGTATTGACGTACCAAAGATGAATCTTTACATTTAACACAAACATTAAATTGTAGGCATAAAATAAATACCATGGGATGATTTGAGTTCAGATGTTAAGCTTTTTCACTGGAATTCAAGTAAGGCCATATTCAAGTAAATTCATTGGTGAATGTTGCCAATTTTTAACATGATGTAGTTAATATAAAACATTTTATTTTTTTATTTCTCAGTGGACTACCTAGTCATCCGTCCTATCGAGGGAATTCAATGTGACATGAGTTCGTCGTTCACCAAGTACTGGAGGAAGAGAAGTGCTCCCCTGGATGTAGGGCACAGAGGGGCCGGCAGTACACACGCAGCCAAGTGAGTCTGGTACACACACACACACACACACGTGCAGCCAAGTAAGACCGACACACAAACACGTACACACAAGCACAGATTATTAGATGTTAATGTACCTCAGATGAATTGTTAAATTCGGGTCAATGTGTGGGACTCTAGGAAGGGCCCACCCCATTACAGCACAAAGACCCTTTCAAGCTTTGTTTATTTAATGAACTTGACCTATATGGCTTCAGAGTTGCAGTGCAGAGACTGCACATCGACAGGGGAAGTCGAGGAACAACAACAGAGCTGTTCTTTCTGGATTTTAGTTATGTCACAGTGTCTGTCAATACATTGCCTCTAACCCTCAGCCAGCTCTTTGTTTAAAAGAGTGCAGGTCAAAAAAAGTAACAGTGAAAATCTGACGTTTGAAGTTCATGTCCTGTTGACTAACAACCAAATGAGGTTGGTGACACACTTGTAATTGTGGCCAAAGTACACATATAAACTACTAATGCTCCTGAAACATTTAAACATACACTCTGATGGGCAGTATCTATTGCACACTCAGTGAAAAGGAAACAAAAAGGCCATACTAGAAAGAAACCAAAAGTACACACTTTCAGTCAGATGCAGATGTCTTTTAGCGACCGGTAGCTGCCCACCCGATTCTGTGGTTGTCCTCATTTCTAACACAGAAATATGTTTTTTAACATTACTAATATAATTTTTTTGGGAGAAATGTCACTTATGTATTCTAAGTATTTGGTTTATTGTTGCACATTTAAATATTATTCTCACCGTACTCATTTATATATGATGTGTGTCTGTATTGTACTGTCCATTGTGAACTGATCCACTTTGTCTGTGGCTATAATTGGTTTGGGGCTTGGTTATTTCCCCAGACATACCAAGGTCAGGGAGAACACCATTGCCTCATTCAAAAGTGCTGCCAATCACGTGAGTATTCCCACACAGACAAAATGGAAATGTTTCCCCTTAACCCTCTAAATACGTCTGACCTGTAGTCACCTGGAAGCTGACTGGATGTGATGGTGTGTTTCGCCAGGGGGCTGCCTATGTGGAGTTTGATGTCCACCTGTCCAAGGACTGCGTCCCTATCGTGTATCATGACCTGACCTGCTGCATCTCTACCAAGAAGGTGAACGACGACCGCAGAACAAATCAAGTTCTTTTTTCTGTTTTGACAATACCATATCTGGTGCTCCCTGATACAGCGTCCTTTTATTTGTCTCTCATCCTTTCTTCAGAAAGGAGACAAGCACTCCCTAGAGCTGTTTGAAGTTCCTGTCAAAGACCTCACGTACGACCAGCTACAGCAGCTCAAGGTAAAAGCTTGGTTAAAAGATCTATTCTTCTTTACTAGTGAATCCGTTCAGAAGCCAGCCATTGAAGCATGTTATGTTTCTCAAGGCCGTACGCGGATGTCTTGATTTTTCGTCTTGTTCAGGGCTGTTCTGAGATCAGGATGTGGATGATGACTTGTGGATTGTGTTTGTGTTTTATCCCCAGCTCGGACATGTTTCTGCATTGAAAGTGAACGACCACAAAGGTATCGTGTATATTTCTGTAGTGAACTAAACTTATCCCACGGTGTCGTTGAGTACTTGCTACAGATAGGCTAAAGTTAGTTCTAGAAGGCACATTTATTACTGATAAATGGAAGGGGAGAGTAGGATGTCTTTGGGGCAGATATACTAGACGCCTAAGCATGAGGTAAAGTCTACAAAACAAGTACATTAAGAAAGCGATAAACGACGACATTTATGGAGACATGTACAGTGGGGCAAAAAAGTATTTAGTCAGCCACCAATTGTGCAAGTTCTCCCACTTAAAAATATGAGAGGCCTGTCATTTTCATCATAGGTACACTTCAACTATGAGAGACAAAATGAGAAAATAAATCCAGAGAATCACATTTGTAGAATTTTTAATGAATTTATTGGTAAATTCCTCTGTAAAATAAGTATTTGGTCACCTACAAACAAGCAAGATTTCTTGCTCTCACAGACCTGTAACTTCTACTTTAAGAGGCTCCTCTGTCCTCCACTCGTTACCTGTATTAATGGCACCTGTTTGAACTTGTTATCAGTATAAATGACACCTGTCCACAACCTCAAACAGTCACACTCCAAACTCCACTATGGCCAAGACCAAAGAGCTGTCAAAGGACACCAGAAACTAAATTGTAGACCTGCACCAGGCTGGGAAGACTGAATCTGCAATAGGTAAGCAGCTTGGTGTGAAGAAATCAACTGTGGGAGCAGTTATAAGAAAATGGAAGACATACAAGACCACTGATAAGCTCCCTCGATCCGGGGCTCCACACAAGATCTCACCCTGTGGGGTGTGATTCTCTGGATTTTTCTTCTCATTTTGTCTCTCATAGTTGAAGTGTACCTATGATGAAAATGACAGGCCTCTCATCTTTTTAAGTGGGAGAACTTGCACAATTGGTGGCTGACTAAATACTTTTTTGCCCCACTGTCCATGACATTTGTAATAGTAAATGGTTGCTTCAGTTGTATACTGTACTCTATGTTGCATACTGTACTCAAAGGTCATGGACACAGAATGTCTGTGTTCGTCCTTTACATAAAATCCACCCCATACTATTGGTCCTTAGTGCAAACGTTGCTCCCATCCTTTACAGTTGGAAGTCTATAGATATTTAAATCAGAATATTTTGTATAATCCAGATCTGTATGTGGAATTATGCCTCTGCTTGAATCATTGTGTAAAGCAGTTATATAGTGCTGCCTAGAGGGACGTTCTACACCTCTGGAAAAAATTAAGAGACCACTGCACCTTTTCTTTCCTTTCCAAAAAAGTCGAAAATGAAGGTTTTGAGTGAGGAACAGAAGGGTTAATATTAAGAGAAAACTGCAAATTGAAAGCTTTTTTCCTTTTCAACTTGTTTGGAACAGAAAGAAAAAGGTGCAGTGGTCTGGTAATTATTTCCCGAGCTGTACGTGTTAGGTTATAACATGATTATCTTCGACACTGTTTCTTAGATGATGACGATGAGGAAGAGGTTGATGAGCATCAGCCCTTCCCTTCATTCTCACAGGTAGATCACGTTCTACTCTATATACGCTATACTACTTTCCAGGTTACTACAAATGTGCACTAGCCTCCCCCACCCAGTTATTCTTTCACCAGTTATAACCAATTCATCTGTTATAACTAATTGCCTGCTATACTGTAATAGACTCCCATTGTATAAATGATTCCATTATAACAGATTTCCCTGTTATAAATTAGTATATTACATAATGTATTCTTCCCATTTCATTGATGATTCACAAAATATTGTATTTCCCTGTTATAAAAAAATCAATAATTCTTATGTAATTGATTCATTCCTGATTTCCCTATTAATGTTCCAGATTTTCCAAGCAGTGCCTGAACAAGTTGGGTTCAACATCGAGCTAAAGTGGATCTGTCAGATGAAGGTATGTCTGAGCCTGGAGATTAAAAGATGGGAGGGCAATAGATGGCTATGCTAGAAATAATTTATTGCATGTTTAAAGCACTTTTCACTATAGAGGAATAATCTCAAAGTTTCTGAAAAAGACAATGAGACATAAGAATATATTATTAAATGTATAAAATAACTACTAAATGAAAGATTAAATGAAATAACAATAACTTAAAACACCATAAGTGCATTAAACTATAGCGATACCATAAACAAAAATTATAATACGTATTGTATAATAATGTACAGCATAATTTGATTAAAGAGAAGGGAAGGTCGACCGATAGAAGTGAGCCTGCTTTAAAAGACATGACTGTCTGTGAAGACCTGAGACCATCAGGAAGTGAGGTCCAATGTAAGAAAAGGTGCAGTCTCCCATTTTTAGGAGGCTGATTCTTGGTTCATTGAGCAGACTGGCGTAGCTGGTCTGTAGAGGAAGTGGAGGTTCATGGAGGAGATCAGGTCAGATAAGTAGACCGGCACAAAGCCATTTGTTTTATTCACTAAAAAGGTACTTTCAAAGTCAGTTCTTTGAGGGACAGGAAGGTAATGAAGATCAGCATGGAGAGGTGTGATGTGGGCACATTTGTTTGATGTATTTTGCTGTATTTTATTAATTGCTGACATGCTGTTAGAGGCAGGGCACATGTTGTAGGATTTGGAGATATGCTGTGGGGTGCCTATAAGCATTGCCTCTGTCTTGCTGCAATTGAGTTGGAGCAAGTTGTTCTGCCTCCAATGTTTTATCACATGCATACTGTTTGACAGGGTTGACATTGCAGATGTTGTGTCAGGTTTGGTTTTAATGTACATCTGTGTGTCATCTGTGTAGCAGTGGAATTTAATATTGTGATTTCTGAAGCTCTGGCCAAGTTAGAGCAGGAAGAGAATAGGTCCTAATTTACTGAATTGTTTATTTTTTTGAAGAGTAAGATTCTACAAATGTATCAAGCTAAATAATTATTCACAAAACAAAATACCAATGATCACCAGTTGTCAATTCAGCAAACATGTTAACCCATTACTGTTTTTCATCAATACAATCAACAAATTACCTTTCTACACTGTAAATCAGTCTTAGAAATTGTGTACATGCTGTTTACATTTTTTCAGTTGTTACATGTACATGTCTACATCGGGGACCTCATTGCTACCATCCCTGCATTTCAGTTGCACATTCTACCTTGCACCTTCAATTTGCACATCCCGTTTAAAACATACATTGTTCTAAATTGTTTCACTTGTACATTTTGCGCTCTTCTGGTAGCACTTCTGGTTGATGCTAGCTGCATTTCGTACTTGTACTTGTTCAATGACAAAGTTGAATCTGATCTAATGAATTGCAATGAAAGAGCAATGACGTCTGTGGATGAATGTGGCGATAGCTCCCTGATCTACCCAGACACAGCTGTGCAAGGAGCCCAGGCACAGGATGAATGGTGAAACAAGAGTTTACTAAGCTGAAAAGGGTCATGCGGAATACAATGAAGGCCGAAACGGCTAGAACTGATACAAAGGACCTGGCACACTAGGCGAGAAAAACAATGAACACACACGGACAACTAGCAGACAGTACTCCACAAAGACTGACCAACACAAGGGTAGTTATAGGCTGTAGTGGTGAGGGTCCAGTGTGTGTAATGATGGGACGTCTGTGGTGATGAGATGAAGAACAGGTGGGCGTTATGGTGAATAGTCTGGGGTGTTCCGTGAATGCGGTGCTACTTGTAGCAATCGGAAGAATGGACGTGGTGGCTAATCGGCCGGCACCAGGGAGCAATTTAGTCGTGTTTCCCCGGAGGGAGGTGATCATTGGAGGCACTATAACAGTGTAGGCTACTGACAGTGTAGACGTCCTTAAACTCTGCTAATCAAATTTACAAATAAAGTTCCTTGAGTAATGCACTGCAAAGTTTTTATTTGAAGAGGCTAAATATCTTTGGATCTATTACTGCTATTTCTATGAATAGGCTGTAGCCTATGTGTTAATCATTCTTTCAAATTTATTGTGTTTATCAAGCAACCGTGTTTTAGGCCTATTTACGGCTATTCATACGTATATCCTGGTTCACACTCAGGTATGAGTGAAGTTGAGTTGCCACAATCTTCTCTAGGACTTCAGATAAGAATGGGAGTCAGGAATTGGCCTATAGTTTGAAAGGATGTCTGGCTCAAGGGACGGTTTCTTGAGCAAGGGGTAGATGACTGCTATCTTGAAAAGTGATGGTACCTGCTTAATGTTGAAATAACAAGTAACAAAAACAACATGAGTGACTGAGTATTTTCTAAATAGTAATTTTGGAATAGCAGGGTCATGAGTGTCACAGGAAGAATTCCAGAAAAGTAGCAGGTGTCACCAGAGCAAAGTCACTTAGAAAACAAGTAGATCTGGGTGGTTGGGAAGGAGCCTTAGGGGGATTAGGGTTACAGGATAGAAAGTTCTGGTGGTCCATATCAGTTCTGGTGGTCTTTCTAGGCCAGCAGGTGGACAGCTAAGCCAGTGTTTCTCCACAGATGTTGTGTCCTGCGTCCGTGTGTCTTTGTGCTGCACAGCTTCTCAGTGAACCATGCGGAAGACCGCAGGAATGATTGATACTTAAAAAGGAGAAAAGATTGATTTCACAGGTGCAAGAATGTCTGTGTTACTCAGTGTGTTGTCATACAGGTCAACCATTTCATCAGCAGTGAACTTGTGACACTCCGATAGTAGGGTAGGCTGTACTGACTCCTGGAAGACAGGCTGAATTTAACAGTCCGCACTGGGCAGATTATATTCAGGAGTAATTACGGACAATGTCAGAACGTAACTCCTGTACATCCAGGTCTGATGACGGGACTTCTCCAGCAATGATGAGGTCAAGTGTATGTCCATGATTGTGTGTGGTGACGTTGACATGCTGTGTCAGCTTAAGACAGACAGTCCAGCAGGTTCAGGAAGTCAGTGGCAAAAGAACATTATGTTGAATCAACATGAATGTTGAAATCACCAAGGACAGCATTGGATAGAACAAGACACGGGAATGTGATTAGCTCAGAACACTGATATATGAGACCGCATTAGAATTTGGAGGGCGATAGATAATTATAACTGTGAAAGGCTTAACATTTAAAAGCCATGAACTCAAATGATAAGCCAGGTGGGATTGGCAACATTTTCAGGTCTTTTTGGAAAACAGCCACACCACCACCCCTTCCATGGACACAGGCCTTTTCCAGATAGTTGTAGACAGGTGGACATTTGTAATTTAGTGCATAGAAATCGCAATTTCTGTGCCATGTTTATGTCAAGCAAGAAAGTCCTAGGTCGTTGTCCTTGATTAACTCTTGTGATAATAGACTTTTGTTTGTTAGAGACTACTTTAAACAGTGCCAATCCTAAAGAGGCCTGATTTAGAGATGGAACATGGACATGTTTAATTTACTCAAGACAGTCAGATTCTACATTGTGTAACGGTGGTAGAGTTGAAAAAGAGGGCAATGTACAGAACTTTGTGGACAGTGTTGTTTCTTGAGTAATTTTCCTACCATCTTGCCTTGATGTCTTTCCAAGTTGCAGAAGTAGTTTTTTTAGTTCCTTACTAACAGATTGTTTAATCCTCTTAAAACTATGAAGTAATTCTCTGGAGTAGATCTGAAGATCATTTCAGTCATTTATAGATCTCCAGACAATAGGTGAAATTTCTGTCTAGATTTTTAATACAAATATTCTGAAGAGTACAATCCGCTAGTTCTACTGTGTTAAAGTAAAATTGTGTAAAATTTCTACTGTTGAAAGAAAACAACATTTTTTACTCCGCTGATTAGTACTTGATTAGCAACTCCAATTAGAAGTTATTCAAGTATGCACAAAAAAAGTAAATCAATAAAAGGCTATTAAAATAGCAGAGCAAGATTTTGAAAGGACTAATGTGACTGTACCATCTGAACTGACATGCAGATACATGACCAATGTGGGTCCTTTAGGTTTTGGGCCTCAACTCAAATATTGAGATTCATATCAGATGGCAACAATCCAACTCGCATCACGCTGTTGTTGTCTGGTCTACCACAGGATGGTTCATGGGAAGGAAACCTTTCTTCCTACTTCAACATGAACCTCTTCCTGGACATCATACTGAGCTGTGTGTTGCAGAGAGCCGGCAAGAGACGCATCGTCTTCTCCTGCTTCGACCCTGATATATGCACCATGTAAGCTCCACCTACTCCGCCTTCCCGGCAATTCTAGAGCGAGACATTTTTGCTAGGCATTCAATCAGTTATTTCTATCAACTGACTTGTAATGTAGTAGACATCAAAGTAGCGGTAGAGACCTGGCTTCCAGAAAATAACAAAGAATGTTAGCTAGCAGTCACTAACGTTTATAAACAGTAACTAGCTAGCATTGGTGGTTAGGGTTAGAAAAATATGTAGCAGCTATGACTGAGCACATTGTTAGCTTTCATGACACAGACTTCCTAAAAACTAATAATTGATGCTTAAATCCCCTTAGGTAATTTTAAAATGCCAAGATGTGATTATCAAATAACTTATTTATTATATATTGACAGATTTATTGTTTTAGATTTGTTAATTTCCACCTGGGTTAAAGATGTAAGATGGTACTGCACATCCATTCACTCAGACATTTGTGCTTACATGAATGTTGTTTACTACCCCAAGGGTTCGCCAGAAGCAGAACAAGTATCCAATCCTGTTCCTGACCCAGGGCATCTCGCAGGTGTACCCTGAGTTGATGGACATCCGCTGTCAGACCACACAAATCGCCATGAGCTTCGCGCAGAGCGAAAACATCCTGGTGAGGGCCATGGCCAGGAATTATTCTCTGCTAATCTGTGCTTCTGGGGAATCAGTCACGGCATCGGTCAATAATTTCTGACTGTGTGTTTGTGTGTGTGTGTGTGTGGCAAAAGTCAATTTCTGGCTCAAGGATTAAGTTTATGGTCAAACTTACAGTTCATTTTAGAGTTAGAATTGGGGTTTCTTTAAGGTCCAGGCATAGTTGCTTAGGTCAAGGTTAGGGTTAGGGTAAGGGTTAGGGTTACGATTAGGGCAAGGAAGCATGCAATTTCTATTTCCTGGTCCCCATGAGGCTAGCTGTACAAACTTTGTGTGTGTGTGCAGGGCATCAGTGCCCATACTGAGGAGCTCCTTCAGAACCTGCAGCACATTCGTGAGGCTCAGTCTAAAGGCCTGGTGGTGTTCTGCTGGGGGGACCTGAACAACGACCACGACAACAGGACCAAGCTCCGGGAGCAGGGAATCGATGGACTCATCTACGACAGGTAAACATCGGCCGGATAACGATGGTGATGAAGACCCATAACAGGTTCATCCAGTTGGCTCTTAAAGGGCCACAGGTTTATGCCTGGACTGGACCCAAAAGCTCTTTTAATGTAAACTCTTTCGAAGTTGCTATTCTTTTCCATGGCAAGGTTTAATGGAAACATCGCCTTGCAGTCAAACATTTTGTCAGCCATCTGAAAAAAAGCATTCGAGTCAAAATGTTGTTTACCGTTATTTTTCCAGGTATTTGTTCAAAGAACATGTTCTCATTCACAGCAACCTTGACTCGTGTGTGTGATTGATTGTTCCTGAGAGGTGCAGTGAAAGGTTAAGTTATATTAAAGTATTAGCTTTGGACTCATGTACACCCTGTTCTCATGTAGGTATGTACACAGGTGTTGTTTTCAGTTACCTTTGATTCCTATTTATCACCCCATTAAAAAGCCTGTAATAGACACCATCCCCAATGGACTGTGTCCACATATTTCTACTACTATTTAATCTTACTGACACACACACACACACACACACACACACACACACACACACACACAAGGCCAAATCATCTCTTCAGTTAGTGTACCATTGGCACAATCAATCAGGACATCATTGTATATTAGATGTTACGTAAACTAAAACAAACAACTGGTTGGTTTATTGAATCTGTTGGTGTTCTGCTGAGGTAGATCATGGAAAAATACATTAAGTCAGTTGTGTAATCCAAAACTGAAATTGCCACCCAATTATTTGTTCTCTAAAAGTAGGGCCAGGGGGGCTTCCATTCATGTGCAGACGTGTCATGGAACAGGCTTTTCAATCACCTCAGCACACATTTGAACTGTGACCTACATGTTTGACAGCCAAGGTGTCTCCGGATTAAGTCCTTGAGTGGAATAGTTCAGATTGCCTTTATCGTGTAATGCCACATGCATATTCTCATTAGTAGAATGTACCAGGGGGCTTTTTTCCCAGCACTGTGCTCGTTGTCATTTCTAGGATTTGCCCTTAGCTACTGAAATGGGGTCAGATATTCTGTTAACCCTGATTTCATTTTTTTTTTACCATATCGCTAGCTAGGTAGGCGATTAGATGCTTTAGCTGATAACTATGCCTCTTTCTTGCAGAATAACTGAGAGCTGTTGGCCAAATCATGCCATTGACTCTACTGGTTCTCCTGTTGCCAGTAATGTCTCTCTGACTCCTGAATGTGCTGATGTTGTGTTCATTTACTGCCCCCCCCCCCCCGACCACAGCCTGAAAGCTGTCTTATGTGGTCTTATCCGATATGGAACAAACTTGCAGGGTTCCATGACAATGATGATACAGGACACATTAATTCTAAATATGTGTGGAGAATACTTCTATTTAGATATAGTCTCTAAAGGCTTTGTGTTGGCAGCTGACATTTCATAGACTTTGCAATCTAATGTAAGGCAAGCAATGATTAATCAATTGCCCTGTCTATAATTCCATAGACCACACGTCCCTAGTAATTAAAGGTTGGCCTGTGTGTTCATGCTTGTATCACTTTGCTTGTTTTAAAGTTTTATTGCTTCTCTTGTTTTGTACTGGCCATTTCCAAACAGGCTTATGGCAAATGCATGCTGTGAACCGCACACAGACAGACTTGTTGTTTCATGCTGGAATGTCTTAATAGGCATTACCCACTAAATCTTTGTTGTAATATTTGGTTACAATAATGTTGGGAAATGTTAGCTGTGTTGAGATTATTATTTGTAGTCTTGTTTATTTCATTAGCACATCTAAACAGAACACATTTTGCTATAGTTTGTGGTTGTGTAAATTGGCTAAAACAAGATAGTCTTCAATAATCTCTACAAACAATGTATCTCCTATAGAGAATCAGAACAGTGTGAATGCAGGATAATGTATTTATTTTAGTGTTAGGGTTACAGCACAGATTAACATCACCAGGCGTATATAAACATTGAAGGGCAAACCTCAGACTCAGCAGTCTTTCTCATGTTCCTGCTCCTCATGTCTCTCCTATTACATGATCGCATGTAGAATCACTTCTGTTTGTTGCAGCTTACTTACTGTGGCTGGCAGCCAGTTCACAGCAGGCAGCAACCTTGAGCAACACCAGAATGAGCTAGTGTGAACTATTATTTTCTCAGAATCTGTCTTGTTTGCCTAATGCTGCATTTAAAACAGGATGCTTATTTTATAGACCTCAGTATTTCAGAAGATCCTGTCATTTCAGTCTCGTAGTGTGAATAAAATGGTGAAAGCACTTCAAAGTTATTTTGCTCTATCTGGTTGTGTAAAGTCAACGGAATAAATCAATGATTATGCTTTGTAATTGACCGCTAGACATTAATGCTGTGTGCTGAACTAACATTGCGTTGCTGAGATAGCATCACATTTGTCTCCTATAACAATAGTACCTTTGCTCCTCTTTTCCTCCCCAGAATCTGTGACCAGCAAGCCGAGCAGCCCAACATATTCAAAGTAGAGGAGAAACACACACTGCAGGAGACGCTCAAGAGCTTTGTGTGCTCCTGTTACTCCATCCCGTGCCAGGCGCCAACCTGCGCCTCCTCCACGACGTCCAAGGAGCACATCGGCAACGCGGAGTCCGACTCAGGCCTCAGCTCCTCCTGAATAACCACTGCCTTCTGAAGATTGTCTCTAGATGGGCATGCTGAGAAGGGCAGAGTCAGGGTAGTAGATTCTAAAACAGACCTAAAGCACCAATGACTATACAAAAATTGTCCCAACAGGTGTAAACGATTTGGTTTAATATCTTGTATTGCATAAAAGCGCCACTGGGTTGTTGACCGAAAAGGTCGAACATACAGGTCCAGTGGTAATGTTCCCGGCCCCCATGCACATATGTGGCTCCGCTCTGGAGACCCGGATTCAATTCTCTACCCTTAACCACTGTGGCTCCTCTTCACCTGTCTTCCTATGTCTCACATGGTTTATAATAAAAGGTTGGAACAATCTATGAAAATATGCAAGGAGAGTATGTCTACTCCCCCGCCTTCCCCCCGAAAATGTAATATTTACCTACTTTTTCCCAGAGTGAGCAGAGCACTCAGCGTATCGTATTATTTTCTATAGCCTGAATTGTTCATCAAAATCTTGAAGTGGGACCGATCCGTAATTTGAGGCTGGATTACTGCACACCTGGTGTAAATCGGTTTTGGGATTAGAGTCGCATTGGTGATTAAAAAGTTCTTCTGCCCTTTCTAGCGTGGCCAGATTGTAACAACCCTTCATGAACTGAAATCCGCTCTCCACTCAAACCACTGAAGCAATACACAAGCTGTGCCCAGATGTCTGTTATTCCTGCTTTTCGTTCTAACTGGAAAGAGGAAAGTATTTAGCCAGAACAAGCATCTGGTATGTGTTATTATGACTTCAGATAAATGACCTCAGTCACAATTATAAGGGAATCACACTCACATGTCTTTACTTACAAATGAATGCCTACTCCAGAAATTATTTTCCAGGTGTATCTTTTATTAAGCTAATTTGCTAACTGCAAATCAAATGTAAAGTGCTAAAATACATAGTGTATAGTAGCTTTTCTAACTGGAGGACCATTTT
The DNA here is from genome assembly GCA_016801105.1 of Esox niger. Taxonomy (NCBI): domain Eukaryota; kingdom Metazoa; phylum Chordata; class Actinopteri; order Esociformes; family Esocidae; genus Esox; species Esox niger. The sequence continues at coordinate 112,266 of JACXGJ010000127.1, read as the reverse complement.
ATTCAGTAGATTTAAGCATTTATGCAGAGAATGAATTGCAACATTGTGATTGTCTGCATGTACAATAGAAAGGATTTTACAATCACTTATTTATTCGAACATTACTAATTTAATGCTGACCGGCAGTGGCTCCAGTAATAGTTCTATAGAACAATATCATTTTGGACAGTGACTAGACCACAACACACACACACACACACACACCTCAGTCTCTCTACTCTTCTCTCTGCTATCTTTCCATTGATTTGTCATTTGACTTAGCATTTGAACACAGTCATGCAATCCCTTAGGACAGCCCTAAGATATTTGATAGATAATTATTATTTTATGACCATATTTGGAAGTGTTGCTGCAGGTGCCTAAATCGGAAGCAGGTTCATTCATTTTGCTGTAATGACTTTTTGAATGACTTAGTTGAAAACCACCTTCTTGAATGTGTCAGATTGATGTTCCCCATTAAGGAATGATACAGACTGTTTGATAGCCTCCTTGTTGTGGCTCAACGTAATCTGTGTACTGTAACATCAACTCCTTATGTTGATACGGCCCTGTTCCTCGACTTCCAAACACAGTTGGGTATTTTCCAAAACAGGCACTGCACCAGACTGTCCTAATTGGTCTGTTCAGTGAATGCCTAAGCTCAACACATGTCTTATTCCTGGTCAGTTGAATCAAAAGCGTGAGAAGTGCCTGCCAGGGTTGTCTCACCCCGTCATAGCTCATTTGAGAAGGGTTTTTATAGTACTTGCGCTTCCTTGATAGTTCACATCATTAGAACTTTAATGGGGAAATTCTATGAAGGCACTTGTCTGGACGCAACTCTTTTGAAACCCTTCACATCTTTCGAATCACTTAATGCAATAGAAGACCAAGGCTGTTCTTGCCCTCAACTCAGCAAAAGTTGCTTTCATTCACCTCGCAGTTTCTTGTGGCATTTAAATTCCTAATCTTTATACTGACTGTCCGTTCTAACTTTTGTTTACATGCACATTGATATATCAGTATGTTCCCTGAATGGTGCACCATAATGACATTATATGTATCTCTTTTCACTGGAACACAGAAAAAAGCACAGCCTAGATTGTTGTAGGAATGTTATCTGTTTCTCTGAGTTCTGTATGTAATGATAATAAAAGTAATGCTTGAAACTTACTGTATGCATAGACTACTTGAGTTGTATGATGCCATTTGGACCGGCTGACTAAAATGTATTGAGTTATAGTCACACTCCATGAGACTATGTATGGACAACGAATTGCTAGTTAACTGATATAGTAGCATGTTTTAAAATACTTGTATTATTTTATTGTAGAGGATTTATTTTTTACATTACACAAATAGATATAGAGATAGGCACTACCATTTAGGACTAGACCGCAAACGTTCATGATGCTATTTTGGACAGGACTTTTTGAAATCAGACTTGTGAACTAAATAGGACTCACCTGGAAAAATAAAGTTATAAAATATATTAGTAATGTATTTGTTCATTTTCAACTACTACAACCCTTTCGTTTGCCTTAAATGTTTTTTTTAACCAACTGTCACTTTTCTTTGCTGTGGTAAAACTGTTGACAGTATGCCCTGGACACTTGCTGGACACATGTTTTTGTGTTGGCGCAGCAGTGCTGTTTCCAGGAAATATACAAGCCTTCTTCACGTCTAGAGGACTGGGTAACACGACCGCCAGCAGTTGTCACCAACTATTCGTCAACTTTATTCTAAGACACACGTGTGCACAGAGGTACATTTCACCTCGCTGCAAGGTTTCGACGTCAATAGTTCAATGGCATAAATCCAGAATGGGGATTGGCTGAAAGCAGTGCTGCCAGATATTGCAGGAGTAACAAGCAACCGGAACGGCTAACTGGTTTATCGAGGTAATTTCAGGAGTAACACAGTGACGTCAGGTGTAATTTACCGATTAACCCGTACGACGAAACTGCGGTGAAGTTAGGTTTAGATTGGACATTCCGCAGACAGTCGGCTATTCATATCTCAATAGCTCTTTAACGAAGTATTCAAGCGATTAATTATTTGGCTCATTGGGATTATAAAAGTGTATACGATAGTGCACAGCCCTTATTTACCCATATATTAACCAAGCATAAAGTTAACGAGCCAGGGAGAACCCACCGCTGTGTTTCAGAGCCGAAACCGAAAAGGAAGCGGTGCTGCTGGTGGGCACACATAAAACTACCCGTAGCAAAAAACGCAGTACTACACTCTTTGGAACTGTAAACGCACGACATCAACGTGGCGCCCACTGGCAACGTACAGCTCAAAAAGCTGACAAAGATACGTAATTCCCGGTATTTGAATAGAATTTACACTCGATTTTGTATTTATTAAAAAGAAATTGGGGGAAACTAAAAGGTGTGCAACATGATGCTCTATTTGGAGAATAACCAAGCAGCAAAATGATATGTCTCAGTTTCATGTTGAGAAGCTATTGACATTTTAAAACTTCAAATGCTTCTCTAGAATTGTGTAAGTGCTTTAATGGGAAACCAAAGGCTTTGCAATGTGTGAGCCATCCCTCTGAAGATTATAACAGTGCTCTGAAGCATCTAGATCATGTGTTCAGGGAGCTATTGAATTTACAAGCAATTTTTGTTGTATGTTTATTTTTTTAATCGGGATCCATATTTTGCAGAAACTAAAGGATATGCTCTATGTAGGGATTCATGTAGCATCAAAATGATGTGTCTCAGTCTCATGTTGAGAAAGCTATTAACATTTTGAAACTTCAAGTGCTACTTTAAAATTGTGTAGGTGCTTAACTGGGATACCAAAGGCTGCCGCAATGTGTGTCCTTTACCTCTGAAGAATATAACATGGATTGAACCATCTAGGTAATGTGATCAGGGAGCTATTGAATTCAAAAGGGATTTTGTCATATAAATGTATTTTAAAAATCCGAATCCATATTTTGGGGAAACTAAAGGGTGTGCAACATGCTTCCCTATGTAGGGAATAATCTAGCATGAAATGTATGTCTCATTCTGAGAAAGTTATTTAATTTTTTTATCCTTCCTTAAATGTATATCTAGCACAGCCAGTCAAAGCAACTGGTGATCTAAGGATAGTTAGCCAATTCAATGTGTTGGAATTCTCTCAATAACTAGCTACCCATAAGGAAAATGAATATATTTTAAATATATTATCTGAATAAATTTGGTTAATATATGTGTTTCAATTGGCCGCTTGAAATATGTTTATTAAAAATTGTATTAATATCAACCTAGTTTCGCGGCTCTGTTACACATCCACAACCTTTAGCTCTCCAGTCAGGCGCTCCAGAGGTGTTTTTGAATTAAATAGGGTAACTTCAGGTTAAGTGGGACATTAAAGCTCATGGGTAGTGTACTATATATATATAGTGTATTCATATTTTATTGTTGCGGAATATGTGCTGGTTATAAAATAAAGGTTTTGTTTTGGTGTGACATCATCATAGTGGTTATGTTGTTATATTTCAAATAGCCTGACCATTCAAACCTCATGTTAAGCATGCTGACAAGTGAAAACATGATCTACAAGGATAAGGATGCCATTCTGTCAATTATCATGGAACAACAACACTTTTGGTATTAAAATAAGCTCATAGTTATAGTGTTTTAGAACAATGAAAATGTTTTGTCAAACATTTTACAAATCAGATTTTGAGCACTGTCCCACTTTACCTGACAGTGCTACATAAAGTGGGACAATGTTTAGCTAAAAGACAGCACAGTAAACATTTGATCAACAAATTGTTTTTGTAAATCCTCCAATCTTTTCCGCTGTCTCCATGCTGTGGTCCTCTGCACCCTTGGCCATTGTCCTCTCCTCCACCAGTCATTGTTTAGCAGTTTTTCCACCACCTGCTGCCTCACAGTAGTACTCCACCTTGTACTGACTGTGGCCAAATTCTTTTCTTTTTGGTTTGCCACAGATTTTACAAGGGAAAGCCACCGGTTGCCTCCTTCCTAGAAGGTCCGTCACCAGCCTGCTCTTTCCTGCTCTTTCAATCAGTGGACCTGGTAGGGAGGAGGACCTTGGCAATTCTGGCAGTACTGATGACTCTCATAGTAGAGGGGATGCTTGTTTGGGCCCATCTCTTCACAGCCCTCTTGCAGGTTCTGGAGGTGGTGTTTCAGATTCTCGTCTACAGAGGGAAAACAAAAATGCAACATCAATTCTAAGATCCTATTAAACACTTACTCAGAAATGAAAGTGTCTGCAGGCAAAATACACAAACATTTAAATGTATGAGAACTCCCCTTTTGGCGGGTGACTGTCCAAAACAGGTGGCCACCAGGGATGGCTGAACTTCATGTCACACGCAAGGAGATCTGGAGTTCATCTCCAGATCCTTTGGAGGGAGTTCATCTGTTGTTCGGGTGGGACCTTGCTCATGACTGTCCGTTGTCTTTCAGCACTGACGACTCTCTTAGTAGGGGGGTTACTGGTTTGGGCCCGTCTCTTCCCAGCCCCCTTGCTGGTTCTGGAGGTGGTGTGAGTCAGCTTGTCTACAGAGGGAAAACAAATGCGGAAAATCTGTTCTAAGGTCCTATTAAAACTCTTACTCTGAAATTATCTGCAGGTAACATACAGAAAAATGTAAATATATGTAGTAAAAAACTCCCTTCTAGGGGGTGAATGTCGAGGACGGGTGGCCACTACGGATGGCTGAATTTCCTGCGGGTATCCAAAGTGGAGTGTGTTCTTCCTGAGGGACGTGTCTGTTGAACTGGGGAGACCTGTTGTTGGTCTGGATTTCTCACTGTTTGCTGTCTTGCCCTCTATTGACAGTATTTCTTCAGCACTGTTTAGATTAGATTCGATTCAACTTTATTGTCATAGAACAGTATAAGTACAATACAACGAAATGCAGATATGCAGAATCTGACCCGTCTGACCTGTCTCCAGTCTTTTTCTGGCCCTCCATTCTGTGGTCCTAGAGATCTTGGGTCTTGCCTCGGGGGGGGCTGGCAGAGCGTTGCTGGATGTGGGCAGATCTGGAGCAACTGGGCGGGCGGTGGTAGGCTGAGGCAAGGTCAGTGGTGGAAGCGGAGGCTGATTGGTTTCTACTCTGCCACGCCGCGTAGCCAGCCCTGTTCGGTCTCCAGACAGTTGATATGTGCTGCTGCTCCATGGCCCTGACCGAAGGATGGAATGGGTCTAGCTCCTCCCTATCTGCGGTCATGCTGTCCGGGGTCACCCTCTCCATCGAGGTCACCTGAGCGTTGTACCCGAAAACACTCAGCATGTTAGTTAGTATCGGTAAGGAGTGAAGTGTACAGCTCTGTACCCAACACAGAAGACGCACACAAATGCATTAATAACTCACCATTGTGTCAAGGTCCACCAGTTGACCTCAAACATCTGGAGCCTTGTTTGGGCCTTCAGATGAGGGCTCCCGAGCACCATGTTCCTGATGGTCCTGTAGTCGCTCAGGATGACAGCCCACCTGTTGACCCTCACACCGAGGATAGTCTGGCCAGCAGGGTGTTTTCGGCAACGCTTTAATAAGTCTGCCTCTACTGTCCTACTAGTGTTGGGCCACTGAGCAGGTCCATGCCCTTGTCCGAGTAGGGAGCTAAAAGGATATTTAATTATACAGGACATCAGTGAGGAACACAAAACACTGTGTTTAGTGAGAAAGTGATTTCAGCACAAAGTGCATTACTTACCGCTTCATACTCTCTTGCCCTTTAACTGTGGTTGTCTTGGAGTTTTAAATTGCCCCTGCAGGACTCGGGCGCGGAACCTTTCAGGGAAGGAGACTGAACCTCTCGGGAAATGTGATTTGAGCAGTTTGTGATGTGGATATGAACTTACGCCCTCCACCCGGTCCTGACAGACAGCAGGGGGTGATGGAGCGACCTCCCAAAGAAGAGGTGGTAGACTGTCATCCAGAGAGCATAAGGAAACGGTGGTGTCGTCATACTCCTCCAACTCCACTGAGATGTCCTCTCCCTTCTCTGTGTCATCTAGCATCCCATCTCAAACATCTGGGTCCTGGTCAAGCCTGGGATCCAGAGCCCTCCTCTGCCCACAAGTCTGGGAGTACAAATACTCCACCCCAATGAGCTCCCCATCAGACCAACAAAAACAGAGTGTCTCACACACACAGCTGTGTGTTTAAGTGTGTACATTTGTGTAGATTTGCAAAAGTCCATAGCGCACATACCACATACTTTGTGTAATCTGTTATGAGACTACAACCAAGGAGCTCCTAGTTCAGCTCATCGATGGCGTGTTGGTCTACGCCGTCATAGCAGTGCAAGGACTGCTTCACTCCCCATGCTGCAGCCTCTCCATGGTCCTCTTTCCACCTTATGAGCCCTTTGAGGAGGTAGACCTAAAAGTGCTTGGCACTAGCACTTGTTCCTGTAAATGAAACCAACGACAAATGAGAACCCCTCACATGCACACAGGCGCTAAAAATAATGTGAGAAATGTATCTAAATGCATTTAATATACCAGGAATGAAGCGGTTCAAGTGGAGGTGGAAACTCTCCAAGGAAGTGGACCCTTGTGTACAGTGCAGGAGAGGAAGAAGCCCCCCCCACCCCCGGTCATAGTCTTGGTCTTTGTATAGAGCGTGATGTCAGGGGGGTCCAGAATGCAGACCACGTCTTCTCGGTCTGCGAGAAGCAGGTACTTCAATGGCTGTTTGCTGCCCTCTAGTGGTCACGGTGGGTAAGTGCAACTGGATGCCTGCACCAAAGAACTCATACTCCGACCTGGACCAAACTCTAGAATTTTAACTGTATAAAAGACACTGGTCCACAGAAACAATCAATCAATCAGATTCTAAACTCTCCACCATGGCCAAGCCCAAAGAATTGTCCAAAGATGCCAGGGACAAGATTGTAGACCTACACAAGGCTGGAATTGGCTCCAAGACCATTGCCAAGCAGCTTGGTGAGAAGGAGACAACAGTTGGTGCGATTATTCACAAATGGAAGTAAAACAAAAGAACTCTCCCTCAGTCTGGAGCTCCATGCAAGATCTAACCTCGTGGAGTTGCAATGATCATGAGAACGGTGAGGAATCAGCCCAGAACTACACGGGAGGTTCTTGTCGATGATCTCAAGCCAGCTTGGACCATAGTCACCATGAAAACAACTGGTAACACACTACGCCGTGAAGGACTGAAATCCTGCAGGACCCGCAAGGTCCTCCAGCTCAAGAAATCACATGTACAGGCCCGTCTGAAGTTTGCCACTGAACATCTGAATGATTCATAGGAGAACTGGGAGAAAGTGTTGTGGTCAGATGAGACCAAAATCGAGCACTTTGGCATCAACTCAACTTGCCGTGTTTGGAGGAGGATTGCTGTCTATGACCCCAAGAAGACCATCCCCAGTGTCAAACATGGAGGTGTAAACATGCTTTGGGGGTGTTTTTCTGCTAAGGGGACAGGACATCTTCACCGCAGCAAAGGGACGATGGACGGGGCCATGTACCATCAAATCTTGAGTGACAACCTCCTTCTCTAAGCCAGGGCATTGAAAATGGGTCGTGGATGTGTATTCTAGAATGACAATGACCCCAAACACATGGTAAAGGCAACAAAGGAGTGGCTCAAGAAGAAGCACATTAAGGTCTTGGAGTGGCCTAGCCAGCCTCCAGATCTTAATCTCATAGAAAATATGTGGAGGGAGCTGAAGGTTCGAGTTGACAAATGTACAAAGTCAGCAGGGGATCAAATACTTTTTCCCCTTACTGTACGTTAAAATGATCAATTATTCTTTCATTTGTTGTGTTACTGGTTAAAATTGACAGTACAAACTTTCCTGTGAACATTTCCAAAAACAATCCTTTATTTTAGTCAATCAGTAGGTACGGTTGCATCCTTGGCTTGACGCTGCATCACCACGTTGGCAGAGGTTCAGTGTAGACATCGCTGTTGTTCAATTTGAGGGTTCACCAGAGATCTTCCTAGATCCTCCAGAAAGAATCTACTTTTGTTTGGTTTTGCAGAGTTCCACCCAGCATTTATTTCAGTCCAGTTTAAGCGCTCAGTCATAGACAAGTGTAAAGAGTTGTTTTTAACCTGGATTTAAAAATGGTCTTTGACATGTTTAGTTTGGACTCTGGGCTCTGCTAGCTGACCTGACTTCCTGGATCTAAGTGTCCTGCTCAGTTTACTATCTTCAAACATATCAGAAGTGTATTTGGGGCCTAAACTATTCAGGTGTATACTGTATAGACTAAAAGCACCACTTTAAAATCAATTCTGTAACTAACTGGAAGCAATGATTTAATAACCTAAGTGATGTGCTTTCTTCGTCATGGTTAACAGCTCTTTACTAATACTAGTTTTCTCATTTTTGTTGCCGAACACAATAATCTCTGTTTCATCTTGGTTTAGTTATAGAAAATGTTGGTTTATCCAGGCATTTATGTGCTCTATACAGTGACTTAGTGAGTCTATTGAGCTGTAGTCATACTGTTCGAGAGCCATATGTATTTGAACATTATCTGCATAGCTATGGATTGTTTACCCTATTGTTCTGTAGAATTTGGCCCAGAGATGGCATATAGAGATTGTACAGAAGCGGTTCGAAAACTGATCCCCCGGGGAATTCCGCATGTCATAGCCACCCTACAGATTCATGATTGCCAGTGGTGACAAAGTAACCATTGGCACTACAAATTTCATTTAAACAGTGACCTAACTTCATGACTAGGGCCTGGAGCGTTTACATTGCCTGATCTATATAACCTCAGGCTCAGAGTTTTAACATGGTCAAAATATTTTAAGGAAATTGTCAGGAAATACTCTTGGCCCTTATCAATGATTAAAAAAATCAGGTATTGCCTTTCCTAATCAAGTGTCATATCACTAACATGTAGCTGCAGATGGTGTATGCAAAACCAGAGTTGAAACTTTGCACAATGTCAGAGCCTAAGTAACAAAAATTATTCTGGAATGTGAGTTATGTTAAGATAATTCGCAACTGGAATTGGCAAATGTAGTTCGGGAACTGGCAAATGTAACTCGGGAAAGGGAAGTTTGGGGTCCCCTGCTGGAGCTGCTGCCCCTGCGACCCGATACCGGATAAACGGATGAAGAAGATGAAAATGGAATTTACATTTTGAAAGACATCACTGCATCATCTCTTCTTATTCATACTAGACATTTTTTTTATTAATGCTCTGCCAAGCAAAGTGTGCCACATTTGTCACTTTCTCTGTGGTTAGATTATCTGTGATGGGAGTTGCCTGATATGTAATACTGAACCTGTTGCCATGTTCTTTTTTGGCTATTGAGTTGGCCCATGTTGAGATGTAACCACAGAAAATGAATAGGGCCTGTAGGCTAAGGGTTACTAGGTCAGAAAGTCTTCAAGCCTATGCGTAAAGCTAATAACAAAAATATATGTTGATTAACCAACAAGTACATATTGTTCCCAAAACATATGTTCTCATTTGTATACAAACAATTAGTATTTTTATTTATGTTCTTCTTCTGCCTGTTTTTAAGTTAAACTATTTTAATAGAACAAGTGAATAAAGTTACCTGTAACCAACTTATTATGAAAATCGAAAATAACTAGTTGACAGTATTGTTATCATAATAAGTACTGTATAGCTATTAGCTAATGATCTATAGTAATGGGATTCTAATTTAATTAAAATTTACATTTTTGATACGCAGATAAAACGTTAGACACACTAGGTTTAGGATTAGCTCAGGAAGCGTATTGGCAACTTCTCGTAACAGCTGGCATTGGCCCATAAATAGCTGCTCAAACCCCTCGTACACCACAATCGCGGCCCGTCCGAACCAGGCTTGCTTAGTTTTTCTGTCTTGTTAAGAGGGGAGTTGTAGTTTCACTGCACATAAAGGAAACGTTTTTTGCCTACACGAAAACTCAGTGGCCCATAGTTCTCCTCGCTACCGCAAGGGCACGCCTACGCAAAATAAAACCATCGACTGTAATCCTTCATTACTAGATTTCTATGCGGATACTCTCATACTCACTGCTAGCTAAAATTTTCACCGTTATAATCAGAAATGGACAACACTGGGAAAGAGAAGGAGGCGATTCAGCTTATGGCTGACGCTGACAAGAAAGTGAAAACTTCTGGCTCGTTCTTGGGAGGCATGTTTGGGTAAGAACGTTGCTGATACTAGAACGATGTCAATAAAGCTAGCTAACGTATCTCATCAACGTTCACCATGATAATAGCAATAGTGTTCAAACGCTCGTTTATTTGTTCACTACTAGATTAATCATTAGGACCAGGCTATGAGGTTAGCAATATGATAATATCTTTGGGCTTGCTGGCATTAGAAATATTTTGTCACAAAACTGCAACTGCTAGCTAGCTACATTGTCATGCTTGCACATTCCGATTTGCTAGCTAGTTAACGTTGAGCCTTCAACTAAATTATTCCATTTTATTCTATATAAGCAAACCGCCCAGGAGGTCGCAAATGACTTCTCGTCTTATCGTGAAAGCCAGCTAAGGCTCAAAACGATGGTTAATAGTCACCACACATGAATATGCATTTCCCCCCTATCCTAATCATGCACACTGTTCGGGACATTGGACTCAGCACTTTTCGGTATTGCATTCGATATAGCGTAATCCTGTATGCCACATTTGGTGTGATGAATGTAGACATGCACATTCAAGTTGTTTGTTCCTAGTTAGACCTAGAAGTAGGTGTGTCTGTCAGTTCTAAGGCCACTGCAATGCAGGTCAGTCAGGTTACAGTTGTAGTCTCCTGTGCATCTAGCCAGACAGGTTTAAGAGGATCCCCTATTGAACAGACTAATGACTGTCATATTCTGTGCCTTACCTGGGACCCTTTGGTTTGAGATATATTAGGACACATTTTTAAAACAAAGATTTAGTATTTTTATTTTAAGGGTTTTCATTAAACTGTACTCTGAAAGTTGCTTTAATCGTTGGTGTAATTGCCATCTAAAGTGTTACTGAACATATTGTAACTATCTGACTTGAGTGGAAATGCATTATCATTCTGTATGAGGGTTGTATCAGTTTAAGACTAAAACATATTTTAAAAAGTACATAAATCCCCTGGAAATATGTCTCTTCTTTAAATAGACAGGACACCTTTACCAACACAAAATTGCTAATATGTAAATCTGGTTGACCAAAATCTGTGCAAATTTATAAGAAAAATAATTGGAGAACAGCTTTGTAGGCTGTAGCCTTCTGTGTGGTAAAATGCAATGACAAGATTAAAATATCTATCTGAGGCCCTCAGTTGAATGATTATTGATGCCCATGAGCCTAGTTGGTGTTACAATGCTTTTTCCACACAATTCAAAGTACCATTCCGCTGTCCTATGGATTAGCTACCAATGGCAATCTACATAGGACTGGTCATCCTACCAAATTCATCCCAAGAGCTGACCAAAAAACCCCATGCTAACATAAAGGGATCTACAGGCCTCTTGCAACAATCTGTGTTGTACTGCATGAATCAACGGTTAGAAAGAGACTGCGAAAATGTACATGGGAGGTCTAAATGGAAGTCTCTGCTAAAAAAAGGAATATCAAGACATGATTAATTCTTGCCAGACAACACCTGGGTAAATACCAAAACTATTGGAACAATGTTCTCAGGACAGATGAGTCACAGGTGAAGTTGTTTGGCTGCAAAGCCAGACACAATTTTTGGCCAGAACTGTAGAACTTTGTACCAACTGTAAAGCATGCACATGGTGACGTTGTGGTTTCTGGCTGTCGTAGTACCTGCTTAACTTGTCATCATTGTGTTAAGCATGAATTCCATTTTGTCCGAGGAAATTCTTAAGAATTTGTTAAGACTGGAGCTAAACCGAACATTAACAATGTTTAGCTGCCACTAGGACATCTAGCAAGATAATTAGTGAATAGGAACAGCTGCTGAACATATCCAGATTCCCTATAAGGAATCAATGACCTACATATTGTAGGCATTGCCTGACATTGAGTGTAACCAACAAAAACAGTTATGTTCATTGGAAGTGATTATGACTTGACACTGATTTTCCTTTGTGAGTAGGACCAGTTGCTGTTCTGTTGAACCATTTTATACTGTAGGCAGCCTAGGATGTAGTAGCTATGCCCCTGATGTTATAAGGCACAAGTCAGTAATCACTAGTTGTGTACTGTGATTCCAATGAATGTGAGTGATTTTGCCTGGATTCAGTCAGTCTTAGGACAGATTTTTATAGGCAGTGACAATGGATAGAATCAGTGTGGACAGTGAAGGCGAGTGAGTGAGGATCATGACTCCATGTTGCTTTAACTCAGAGAGGTGGCCCACGAGTCACTACATGTATCCACCCTGCTCTATAGGGTGCCTCTGTGAGGGACACAGTGATATCATGCTCTGCTTTGACTGATTGGGTGGCCAGAGTGGGCAGACCCTCTGGGGGAGTGGTCAGGAGAAGAGGGATATCAGTTACAGCACTTTGATGTGGACAGTTGACTGATGTTTTGACTGATGTTTATGGGATTAAGTGGCATAGCTTTGTTACTTAAGGTCTGTTAGCTAATCACATGTATTCTCCTCCCTCAACAGCGGACCTCATAAAGTGGAGGAGGCGTGTGAAATGTACTGCAGAGCAGCCAACATGTTTAAGATGGCTAAGAACTGGACCGGTAAACACCTGTCCACTCTCATTTCACGCCAAACATATTTGACCTTGATGGATCGACCAGCCCATTCAGCGCTGGTCACACATTGATTCACTGCATAGGTGTGCGCGTCAGAGCGTCTTTGAGCAAGGTCGTTATTTAAATTGGAGGCTAATTTTGTCTGTGGGGGCCCCCTCCGCTCTGTGTTCTCTCTCCAGCTGCGGGTAACGCCTTCTGCCAGGCAGCCCGGATCCACATGCAGCTCCAGAACAAACATGACTCGGCCACCAGCTTCATCGACGCAGGAAACGCTTACAAAAAGGCAGACCCCAACGGTGAGACTCTAGGCTGTAGCGATTGGCCTCAACTGGCCGGCTTTAGTTCAATCTTTCTCTCCCTTGTGAAAGCAGCCCAAAGTGCTTATGTCAGGGCAATGTGTCAGATCACACAGGCAGTGGTGGGAGCTGAGGCTCCAGAACTGTAATTGGGGCAGTTCGGGTTCTACAGAGACGCCTACTGGGAAGACTGACTCATATATAGATATACACAAATACACACACATGATAAATCCCAGTCCCTCTGGGTGGCATCTTGCATGTTGGCCAACCATAATCTGCTTCAGGGTTGTAGTCATGCTGCATGACTCCATGTCATGTCACAATCTCTATAGCATTTCAGTACTCTTTGATACGCATCGGTTGTATCCGTGGAGTGGAATGTTGGTGCTCTCTATCTTTAGTTGGTTTAATCATCGGAGGTGGAACTTTAACCTTCTGTAGCCAAATGAAGATCATTAAGGGAATGAAACGAGACATGTTTTATTTTAGATTAAAAAAATGTCTGTGCCTATCAGTCATTCATTTCAAACAAGTCAATGGTGAATGCTGTCATTATTAGCATACTTTCTGGACTCCTCTTTCTTCCTTTCTTCCCCTTTTCTAACGCATAATTTTAATCTCAATCACACAAACTCACACAAATAGACACAAAATGCAGACAAACAATACTATATGTGGTGCGTCGTCCCTAGCTTTTATATCCAGGAGATGTGAGGGCCCACACTGCAGGAAAATCTGTACGTGGGTTGGTGCACCAGTCTCCAGTGAGACTGTAACAAAGTGTGCAGCTTGGAATCCAGTGCATCTGTCTGACTGACACTCGACAGCCTCCCCAGACCTGGAAAGCCCCACATGTTCTTGGTCTAGTCATTGTGCTATTTGTTCAGCACAGAGCAACCTTGTTTAATGATAACAAATGCATAAAGGGAAATGGCGGTTTGCTGGTGATGTGAGAAAATCATGCATCTTTTTCAAGCTGTGATGTCCATACGTAACCTACTCTTACTTTCCCTGTCTGTCTAATGTTCTCCTCTTCCTTTACTGCTGCTAATAGAGGCTATCAAGTGCTTAAGCGCAGCTGTTGATATATACACAGACATGGTAAGACTGGCCGGGAAGCCATTCAATACATTGTCATCATGTGTCACCACCACCAGTGTTCATGAATGACAGGTTATTTTTCGTCTTCCTGTAGTGGTACATTTTTCCTCTCTTTGCTCTCTAATAAAACCCAGCCCCATTTGAATCAGTTCTACTGGGTGTCATTTGAACAATTGTAACAGTATGATGGAAACCAGTTATTAATGATTCGTCTTTGTTGATTTAAACTACTTAGTACAGATTGAGACTGAAAATAATGTTTGGGTCCCATAGTAAGGAACCTCAGAATGAATGATCTTACTGTCTATTTTTGCTCATTCAGGGAAGGTTCACCATCGCAGCCAAACATCACATTACCATAGCAGAGATCTACGAGTCAGAATTAGTGGATATAGAGAAGGTGTGTTTTGTTTGATTATAAAATGTTGTTTTTCAACTGTAGAATTACGGTCATTCTTTTGCATTTACTGGAGCTAAGGTTGAACTGCGTTTTCCTTCCCATTCTCCCGGTCCTGCCTCAGGCCATTGCCCACTATGAGCAGGCAGCAGATTACTACAAAGGAGAGGAGTCCAACAGTTCTGCCAACAAGTGTCTGCTGAAGGTCGGTGCCTACGCCGCTCAGCTGGAGCAGTACGCCAAGGCCATTGAGATCTATGAACAGGTTTGTGCACCTCCTGCATGTGTTCTCTGTGTGTATGTACTGAAACGGATTTGTACATTAGTGGTTCCACAGAACAAACCGACAAATCCACAGTGCTTGTGTCACCAGGTTGGATCAAGCACCATGGACAATCCTTTGCTGAAATACAGCGCCAAAGAGTACTTCTTCAAAGCTTCTCTCTGTCACTTCATCGTGGACGAACTCAACGCTAAAGTCAGTGCACCGTTTGACCCGAGGGGTTCAGGGCTCATCTGATTAATGTCAAGCACTCCACCTTAGTGCTTCATGGGAATCACATTTCTGTTCATTTCTCCAGCTTGCTGTTGAGAAGTACGAAGAGATGTTCCCAGCTTTCTCTGACTCGCGAGAGTGCAAACTGTTGAAGGTATGTAGTTGTCTGACTCCGCTGCTCTTTCTTCATAGTGTCAGTAGATGTCAAAGCACTTATGTAGCATGGTATATGTACCTTAGCGCCATTATGAGGAGCACGCCTGTGATCTATGGCAACCGTGCGACCACCTGCTTTACTGTTGTTTTACAGAAACTCCTGGATGCCCACGAGGAACAGAACAGCGAAGCGTTC
Organism: Esox niger; assembly: GCA_016801105.1. Classification (NCBI taxonomy): domain Eukaryota; kingdom Metazoa; phylum Chordata; class Actinopteri; order Esociformes; family Esocidae; genus Esox; species Esox niger. The sequence continues at coordinate 96,979 of JACXGJ010000127.1, read as the reverse complement.
ACAGAGGCGGTAAGTCGTTGCGTCTCATTGACCAACCAGGCTGGCTGCTTGATTAGTGGACATTAGGTCCTTCATTCTTGATTTTCACAAATGTCATTCCAGAGCAGTAGCTATTTAATGGATTTCTGTTCCTGGGATGGATGTGTTTTCAATCTAATCCTAATCTAGTGTACTTGGTTGTAATAATTAGCTGGTTGATGGTTAGAATCAGTTATAACCGGGATTGGAGTTAATCTACTCAAGGGAGTCTCTCTGGGAACAGGCTTCACATTACAACCTGCTGAAGGATCACTTTCCATGAACAGGGTTAAAGTAAAAAAATTGGCAGGATTATAGCTTTCCAGAAACCACTGATTTCGTGTTTGAACAGGTTGTTAGACTTTTGTCTTAATGTCTTTCTCTCTCACTCAGATTAAAGAGTTTGACTCAATCTCCCGTCTGGACCAATGGCAGACCACCATGCTGCTGCGCATCAAGAAGACCATCCAGGGGGACGAGGGGGACCTGAAGTGAACCAACACCGGAGGAAACACACCCCAACCGGGGCACACATTATGGCATGCCGCCCCTATCCAATACTCCCCCACGAATTCTCCCTCACTCATTCCCTATTGTTTTAGTGCAATGACCATCCCAATTCCTCCTTAGAGTTTGTCCTGTTAGCTAAAATGGCTGCCATGTGTAGGCCTCCAGAAAATCTGTAGAGAATGTATACTCTGTTCATTCCCAGTCATTATGTTGAATTATAATATGATATAGTATATGAGTGCTCTCATATTAATATTGCCCAACCCTAGTTAATGTGGGTCCTGTCAGAGCTCTTTTCTGAGGATGTGTGCAGAACCTTTCCTCTTTAGTGGAGATTAGCCAAAAGGACCGAGACATAGTCACTGATGTTAGTATTGAGAGCCTGAATACTGCATGATTTGTACAGTTGTAATTAATTATTCTAAGTTCAGTAGACAGAGCTTTTTATCTAAAAAGGTGTATTTAAACATTGTTTATGGTTGTGTGCATATTTTATTTTATTTAGGAATGTTGTAAGATTGTTACTGGTCTTTGGCTTTAAAAGGAAATTCCGGTCATTATCCTAAGTGGTTCTTGTAAACCAATGTATTCCAGCCTGAGCGTTGACAATGAATGTTTTTATATCCCAAACAAACAAAAAAGACTTTGACAATTTTGGCTATTCCACCAAGACCCAGCAAGAAAGCATATTGGAAATGCAGGATCTGATGTTGGCTTTATTTTGTATTCCCCATATATAATTTCCTATTCTGTATTTTTTATGAGGGTGTTATCTACAACTATCATCTTTACACGTTTTGGGTTATCTGCCAAAGTGAGGTGACTTCCTAATTCTGCTTGTAAAAAAATAATTAAATAAACATATATAGTATTTTTAAACTCAGAGTGAGCTATGGGAAAAATGCTAAGAAAACCACTTGTCCTCTAGTTAGCCGTCTCACGTCGAAACCCCAGAGTGTTCTTTAAGTGTAATGTTGATGTGCTACATGTTGTGAAGTTCTAGCCATGTCGCTGCGTATTAGTGCTCCATCCTGCTGACCACTAGCATAGCTGCATGTTACTGTCTCGTTTTTAGTGGTGTGCCACATTTCCTAGTCGTATTACTTGCTCCAAGGTTTCTACAGTGCGCGCGCGCACGCACGCACACACGCAGGGGCCTGTCAGCTTGTGTATCAAGCTTCCTTCGGACAGAACAGTAGTGCTTGTTTCTTTTTTGATCTATGTGTCTGTGAAAACAGAGAAATAAAGACATATCTACCTTACTCCTTATGACGTTTTGATGGCTTTTCATGAAAAACACAGACATCATTAAACTCTATATTTTATTTGGATTTGTGATCAGTGTACCTCAACGTTAGAACAACTATTTTTCAGTTAAAGATGTTACACTAAATAAACCATCAGTGAAGCCTATTAAGGTGTAGTCAGTATTGTGGAAGTTCAGCATTGCAGAAAGATTGCAATTTCACACCAAATGTTGGCTCAAACAGAAATGACTTAATGTTCATTGTGCAGTTCATGTTCACTAAATTTCCAGTCAAACAAAGGAATACATTGTTCACCAAGCAGGATGAGATGTGTGATAAAATGTAACTATATATTTTTTGTTGCAGACAAAAGCACTCAAGTGCAGGAAGATAAAAGCTGCAGTGCCATGATCAGATTTAATACCTTAGTTTCAAAAGTTAGTTTTTTCCACAGAATTGAAAACACTATGATATGCATTCAAATACATCTACCTAGACCGTATTATCTTCAGTGGACTCCTCGGTGTGTTCAACCCTGACAATGTCTTCTGTTACATTGTCTTGGTCTTCCTTAGAATCAGCTGTGGACACTGTCAGTGCCTCAGTCTCCAGTTCAGATGTCTGCACTGTAACACAGTCCTCATCAGAGAAAGGGACACACTCTGAAACTGACTCCTCTGGATCCGTAATTGCAGTCAAATCTGAACCAGGCCCAGCTTCCGAATCTGGAGCCAAGATGGTCTGCGACACTGCAGTTTCCAACACGGATGACGTCGAAATAGTGGATGTCCCTGAAACGGAGACATGGGAAAACATGGCCCCTGAGACGGGGACAGAGAGGGACACTGTCTGGACAGGGAGAGTGCCGGAGGAGGAAATCGAGACTGGGATAGAGAAGGGAACGGAGACGGTGGACCCATCCAGAGAGATGACATCGGCCCCTGTGGTTACAATGGGCAGCTGTGTCCCTGACGACATCTCTGTCTGGATGACTGTGAACTCGCCCAGTGTGGGGTGGCTGACCAGGGCGATGGTACCAGGGTCACCCCAGTTGGCTGATAGTGTGATGGGCTCACCAGGTACCAACATGGCCCCCTCCTGGAGCCTGGCTCCAGCTCCGCTATCTTCCTCCCCAACCACGGCTGACATCTTTTTAACCTTACTACTGCCTCTGGGTTTTTTTGTCTTTAGTTCCATGTTGTCCTTCAGGACCACCAGGTAGTTCTTCCATGGAGTGTTTTGGTCATGAGTCTGTGGAAGAAAATGCACATTCAGTGAGCTTCTGGACCACAAATCAATGTCCCGGAAATAATTGAACAAAAATATAAACGGGAAATATAAAACGTTTCATGAAACACGTGAGGGATCCCAGAAATCCATGAATTTCAGCCTTATTCATTCCAACTGACTGACATCTTTAAACGAACAACAACTCATACAAATTGTTGCCCGCTGCATTTATAGTTTTGTTTAGTTCTCACAGGTTTTACTAGGAAAACAGGGAAGTGTAAAATGTATAGGGCAACAACATACGGCAGTGTGTCGTCGTACGGTGGACTTGTCTGTAAAGGTCCGGTTGCAGAGGCCACACATGTAGGGTTTCTCCCCGGTATGAATCCTCTTGTGCCTCTGGAGGGCGTTCAGCTGGGTGAACTGCTTCTCACAGTCTGTACAATGATACGGACGCTCACCTGAGACAGACCATACACGGAAAAGGCAGGGGTCAAGGGACGGCGGATATGGAGGTTTTAAGGCATTGTTTCTCAACACTGCTCCCGGGCGACCCTGCCCGGCATGGTTTTTGATCTCTCCCTGCTCTGTCACACCTAATTCAAATGATCAGCTCATTATCAAGTCCTTCATGAGCTACATCAGGTATGTTAAGGCAGGGAGAGATCTAATACATGCAGGGCGCTGGGGCGTTCAGGAGCAGGGTTGAGAAACACTGTTTAAAAGGGTAAGAAATCCCCAGAAGTTGAAGATTCACAATTATTAATAGTAGCAGCAACAACATCATATTTTGATTACATTGAATGCTAAACATTTGGTAAATGTTTCTGAACATATAGAATACATTTCTGGCGCTGTGTGTATCGTGCATTTGGAATAAAATCGAAAAGAAATGCTTATACATTTTCATTTGTTCAGACATTTTGTCACAGCAGTCATTTGAGAAGGCATTGCCACCCTCAGATAATGAATAATATACTTCATATCAGTGGGCAAATCTGATTTATGTAACTTTTTAAAAACTAGCTAGCCAATAGGAATGTGAGTAGTAGGAAGCGAGCTGCAGAAAAAAGGCCAATTAGGTTTCCATTACTCTGGTGGCCCAAAGCTTTACAGGGAGGCTCCCAGCTGGTGACATAAGGGGGACATCTGTTGACTACAGCAGCAGTGGGTGTGCAGGTGCACATGTTAGCCATGCTGTTAATGTTGCAGCTAGAACACACATGGAGAAATGTAACAACTAAACGTTTCCTGTGAAGGCCATGCGAAGCAAACCGACAAACCAAACATTTGTTGACTACTGCAATGTAAAAAAATATATATAATTCAACACTGAAAAAAGTTTTGGAGGGACCAAAGACACGCCATGCTTCAAGTATGCGCAAGGCCCCGCTGATCTTCCAGAGAGATCTCACCCGCAAGGCCTCAAGCTGAAATAGGTAACGCTGAGGAGGTTCAATACTGACACATGGGCCATTCAACTGTGAGTCTGTGTGTCAGGCGGTTATGAATGTTTCCGTTTTGCCTCTGGGATCCAATCTTGGTGCCTTATTCAACTGTGTTTGCCAGGCTTTTGTTTGGCTATCAGGAATGCAACGGTACAGTGGGCCCACGCTAACAATACGGATTCGCTATGAACCAGGTCATCATGTTTGAAGGGTTTCCACTCGAGTAGCCGACAGTGGCAAAGTAGACTAATTTAATTATGGTCTTCTTAAAGCTCTGATCACAACTACAGCATCAATGCGTAGTGATACGACAGAAGTTAGTTCATTTCTAATGGAACACTGCGATGGGCTTGCAGCAATGCAGTGCAGAAGCAGTTGAAGAGCGTTTGGTGTGCATGCATTGGATTTACAGTAGTGATGGGATGTTCGACTCTTACTAATGACTCAGATCATTTCAAGACGTTCAGTGAAATGTTTGATTCTTTTGAGTCTTTTCATTTGTCAATAAGGCCTACAACCCCCCCAGGTCAGCGAATGCTCATCATCGTGATTCCGTTTACGTTTCTTCTCTATCAAAAAACAAATGCTACATTATTTTATTTTTTTATTGTACGCAATGCATCCAAATACACTGAACTAATTATAAACGCAACACTTTTGTTTTTGCCCCCATTCATCATGAGCTGAACTCAAAGATGGAAGACTTTCCCTATATACACAAAAGGCCTATTTCTTTGACAACTGTCAATGATGCCTTGATGCTCTTCATAGAAGTGAATTGTACTTGAAGCGGTGGGCGCGCTGGAACACTGTTGAATGACTGGCATAGTCATTCAACAGCAATGTGACAGACTGGTGGAGAGCATGAAAGCTGTGATTAAAAAATCAGGGTTATTCCACCAAATATTGATTTCTGAACTCTTCCTAAAGCTAAACATTAGTATTAAATACTGAAGTTGAAACAATAGTATTTTGTTGTTGAAAAATTAACATAAATTTGTTTTCTTTGCATTATTTGAGGTCTGAAAACAATGCATATTTTTTGGGTTATTTTGAACAGTTGGTATTTTCTACAAATAATTTGTGACTAATGTTGTCAGTAGTTTATAGAATAAAACAAAAATGTTCATTTTACTCAAACACATACCTATGAATAGTATAACCAGAGAAACTGATATTTTTTTACAAAGCTGTATGTGGGAACTGTGTAATGGATAAAAATAAATTAAGATATAAAAGAAGACTTGAATAAGCCCATTAATGGCCTGTTTGAGTCATGCTTTTGATGACCTGTTTTATTTTGTCTTTCCACGTTCTGAATAATAAATGTATATCATTTTAATTTGCATCTTTTTTACACATCGGAGCCTAACATATTGTAAATATTATTTGACGTAACCTACTTTTAATATTATTCCTTTACATCCTCATGTACTACATTGCATTTCTTTATTGTTTGCATGCTGGAGGTAGGATACACTACTATGTTGTGTGCAGAGCTAAACATTTAAGCTATCTGTATACACAAAATGGGACTATCAAAGAGTCTAAAGAGGAAAGTTGACAGCAAAAATAGAGCATTCGAAGATTAATGGAAAGCCAACTATGTCTTCCTCCTACATAGTTTTGTGCAAAGCCGGTGTCTTATTTGCACTGAAGTCGTCGCTGTTTGCCAAGAGTATAACATTATACTGTTTGTTTTTTCATAGCACACATTTCCAGACTGCTATTAGCGGTGTGTCAAGGAAGCCATACTTGAATGCACTTCAGATCTTTTCAAAAACTCATTTTTGCATTGTTGCAAAAAACTCTTGCACTTTTATTTTGTAGGCAAAATCACTAAAAGAGGAAGTGTTTGTGAGTAAATGGTGCTGTCATGACTGAGATGAGATCTATTTCAGAACCAGTCGCTGTCAAAATAATCATGCTGTGGGACAGATATTATTGCTGTCAGGACGTCTTTTGCCAAACCCTGCTATAGGCTATAGATTATTTTATTAGCCTCTTGGCTTTAGCCCTGGATTAATATTTTTAACTTGTAGATTTTATTTGTATGCTACTTTGGTAAATAGTGTATGTGCTTGCCTGGTTATGATTTGTTTATTTAACACGAGAACTGCCAAATGCCTATGCCAACTGGTGTTTGAGTTAGTAATTAAAATAAAACTGCCATTTTAAAAGCGACACCCTCTTCCTTCCATGACTTTTACTAAATAGGCATATATTACATAGTTCCATTGTCAGAATTCTAAAAATGGAAAACTATTTAGAAGATGTACCCGTTTTTTTACCCCGTTTTTTACCTCCAATTTAATCTGCCAAAAGCACACAGCACTTATTGTTGGTACCCAAGCAGCCACTAATGGTACCCAGGCGCTAATCACCCCTCACTGAATGATCTACATCCATGGATGAATGAGCGATACTCCCATGATCAGAGCCATGGTTGAATTAGAAATAATTTACAAATGAAATACAAGATTTCCATGACAATTCAACGTCAACTTGACGGCCCCACTAGTACCCCCGGGAGAGTCCTGCAAAGACGCGCCCTACGCATAGCCTATTCACTGGGAGAAATGGACTCCTCCGTGTGTCGACTTATTCATGTCACCTATAGATTGGCTGTGTAATTTTTATTTTGCACATATGTAGGGCCTAGTAAACTAATTAAAATACTATAGCCTTGTTAGAAATAATCGTTCTTTGTATTCTTAATCTTTTTTTTATGATGATCTTTTCAATACAAAATCATTCATGTATTCTTCAAATTCATTAACCATTTTGAACTAATAAATTCTGTAATTTATAATTTTTTGTACTATTCTTCATAGTTTGATAACAACCAAGTAGATAAACTGGCAACTGGAGAATGTCCATGCTAATAGAAATGATTCATATGCTAATGATGCCAAACGGCGTCTGGCTCTAGTGTTGGCGGTTCTAGTTTTAAATGCTTATGGAGAAGTTGTGGTAACTAGGCTGTGGTAGTTGGTTGTTGAATACATTAGAGTTGTACACACTTTTACACAGCACGTGCACAGGCGATGTCATACTTGTTGTAGTGGTTTGGTAAGCTATATGTAAGCAATAAGGTATGAGGGAATGTGGTATATCGCCAAAATACCATGGCTAAGAGATGCTCTTAGGCCATTCCTACACAGTTCTCTGACGTGGTATATTGGCCACTTAGCACAAACCCCAGAGATGCCTTTATTGATCTTATAAACTGGTAAATAGAGCAGTAAAAAGGCATCTCATATACCACGGCTATCAGCCAATCAGCATTCTGGACTCCAACTACCTGGTGTCTAAGATATGTTCTCTGTTCACTATGCCAGGTTGTGTTTTATGTGCTATACATTCTCTTATTATTGGTATTAGTTGAACATGTTGAGATGGTTACCTGTGTGTATCTTCATATGTTGGTGAAGGGAGTTTCTCTGGGCGAAGGCTCGTTCACAGAGTTCACACTTGTAAGGCCTAGAGCCTGTGTGGATTCTGGAATGGTGCTTCAGGTATTCTTTGGAGGCGAAACTTTTCCCACAACTCTCACACATAAAAGGCTTCTCTCCTGGTAGAACAAAACAGATAAATCCCAGTTGGGGTACATTTAAGAAATGGTATAAAAATCTGGAAAATCAAATTTTTTGCCATCAATCTACACAAAATGACCCTTGGCCACGACACTCAATTAAAGCTCAGCTGCATCTTGGGCCCCTTGATAATCCTTATTGTCTCTAGAACTTGTCTATATAAGGTCAAACACTTCACAGTGCATGTCAGCCAAAACCAGAGATCTAATTATGTTGGCATAGATCTGGGGAAAGTCGTTTTTTTAAAGCATTGAAAGATCTCATTAGCACATCACCTTGCTATTACCATGCCTACAGTGAAGCATGGTGTTAGGAGCATCATGCCATGAGGATGCTTCTCAGTTGCAGGGTTACAGATCATGTTTGAGGGAATGACAAATGGAGCAAAATACAGAGGTCCTGGAAGAACTTCATTGAAATTGCCCATAAGACTGGGCAGAAGATTTTTAGCACAACAATGACCCAAATCACAGAGGCATGACAACTCAGGATTCAGGACAAGTCTGTGAATGTTCATGAGTCGCCTGGACTCAAGGCCCACTGAACATCTGTGGGTACCTGACAATCACAGTTCACAGAGGATCCGCAGCCAATAATGGGAGAAACTGCCCAGATCAGGATGTTCAAAGCTAGCAGAGACATACCCAAGAAGACTCAGGGTCTTAATAACTGACAAAGCGCTTCAACAATGTATTGAATAAAAAGTCAGAATCCACGACATATTCGTTTTGTTCCTTCAGTAAGTTAGAAAATCTTTTTTTTAAATGTCAGCTAGTCACTATATTGTAGGGGTATTGTGTGCAGATTCCAAAGGCACTTTACAGTGTATCCATGTAAGCGGACATCATACCAGTGTGGGCCCGTTTGTGATAGGACAGCATGTGGTTTTGAGTGAACCTCGCGTCACACTGGTCACAGGCGAAAGGCTTCTCTCCTGTGTGAGTCCTGCGGTGTGTTTTCAGAGCTGAACTCTGGGAGAACTTAGCGTCACAATCGGTGCATGAGTAGGGCTTGTCTCCCGTGTGTGTTCTCTCGTGCAGCGTCAACGCGGTCTTGGAGCTCAGAGCCTTGCTGCACACCAGGCAGGTGTGTCGCTCGCCACCTCCCTCGTGCACCTAGCGACAGACAAGGGTACAGATTCAGTACGAATAACTTATTAGTCTTGCAGTGAACACACACTGAAAAGGAAATACCCTAAAGATATAATATACTTCATTTTACCAGAGCTATGTGATTTAGCCACCTACAGCTGGGCTCAATGGTACTCTACAGATGGAGCATGTTGTCAATCAAGAGAATTCTACTTTGAAGAGCTTCAAAAGCCAGTTTGTCTCTGAGGCTAAGCAGAGTCAGGCCTGGTTGGCCCCTGGATGGGAGACCAGAAGCTGTTGGAAGTGTGTCAGAGGGTCAGTAGGGGGCACTCTTTCCCTCTGGAAGAAGTAATTGACCTTTGATGGTGGTAGTCTTTTGGAAAGGATGCTAATGGGTGTCCTGACACTATAGATAGCATTGCAAAAACCCTGGTGTCCAGGCTACATTTCCAATCTGGCTTTCATTTATAAGTACTACAGGTAAGAAATGTAAACAACCAAAAAATTCTAGTAAATCCAGAAAAGATTCAGATAAATAACTAAAATGTGTTTATACAGCCAGTCCCAGCTCCTCAGATCCATCCTAACCTGCCGTCTGTGGCGTGTCACATCTTTCTTGCGTTTGAAGCTCTTAGTGCAAACGTCACACGGGAACAGCCTCTCGTCACTGTGGACATGTTTCTGATGGATCTTCAGGTTGCAGCGGTTGGCGAAGGTCTGCTGACAGGTCTCACATATGTATGTCACCTCCCCCTCCATTCCGTGACTCGTCCTTGTGGAAGAAATATCATGTGCTCAGAACAATTGTTAAAACAGTTAAGATTTCCTAGAGTAAAACACTGTGGAGGAGTAAATTAGACTTGACTCATTTGCAAACCCACTAATCAATCTAGAAAAATATTAACCAATGTGTATGTCCAACTCCACCTACTTGATGTGCTTCATGTAGCTCTTCTCATAGTGGAAGGTTCGTTTGCACTTGTCACACTTGTATTGAGTGTCAATGTGTCTGGAGGATCTATTGGTGGCACCTTCTCCCTCCTCCTCCTCCTCCTCATCCTCCTCTTCCTTGCTCGGTAAGAAGGGGGAGTCATCGGGACAATCCACAGATTCATCCTCGTCTTCGGTTTCATCTGTTGACTCCAGCCCCGGCCCCTCTCTTTCAGGAGCTGACTTAAGGGCCTCTCCGGCAACCTGTGTAATGACAATAACCGTCATAATTATGTGGATTTCGGGTCAATAGGCATGCCATCCACCGCCACAGCACATCAACACGCCTACCTTCGTGTTGTCCGTGTTCTCATCCTGACAGGTCCTCTTGGTCTTAGGGTTGTTTTCATACATATCCTCCGTCCTGGTCTGGTCCTTCATCTTCCTCACATACTTCTTTTTAGGAATGTCAACAAAGACTCTGCGGCCTGCCAGCCGGTTACTCCGCCTCCCAAAGACCTCAGCGTCTTTATTTGCCTCTGACCTCTGCTCAACTGTAAACTTGACCCTTTTCAGACTCCTCTCCCCGCTCTCTGATCTTGTTTCAGACATCAACCTCTTATTGGAGGCCATTTTGGGTACATTGTTTGCTCCAATACCCAGTGTGCCCCACTTCTCCTCCTCCAAATGATCTAAATCAGCCTCTGTGTCTCGTGACAAAGACTCAGCCCTGTGCAGATTCAAGCTGCTTTCATCGAGAACAGAGCAGCAGGCCTTAACAAGGCTATTACACTGCAACAGTGTCGCCACTTCACGTATTACACCAATCTTGTCTTTAGCAAACTCTTTATCAACCTCCAATTTGCCAGTGTATACATATTCTAGGAACCTGTTGAAATCCGAAGTTCGAATATTCTCCAGGAACAGTTTCTTGGGTGGGTCTGGTGCAAGTAGGATGTCCTTGAAGTAGCCGCTGGAGGCAGCTAGGACTACCTGGTGAGCCTCGAACTCTTCCAGCTCACCCTGGTAGTCCACTTGGACTGTGACGTCACACAGGTGGCCGTGCAGTCTGAGCTGGTGCAGTGACTGAAGCATGTCCTCGTGGTGGAAGGCTGTGGAGAGCTGGAGCACTTGATCACTCATGTTTCTGTCTGTTGATTGACAAATGTTATAAACAGATGGAAAGTAACAGTAGTAACAGTAGGAAAGGAATATCAATCCATTCCTGGTTAACTATGTTTATGGATTTCATTTAATGGTGACTTTGTAAACTTTATGCACGACCATATGGCTTCTAGCTAGGTGAATGTACTTACTACTATGGTAATTCAATCTCAATGAGAGCACCTGCTACCTAAATGTCAATGTATTCATTTAGGTAGCGCACAAAATGTGACCTTCAGATTAAACATTCACTAGGGGTATTCCATAGCAACACCATAATAGTTATGTAAATATACCAGTTACCAACATAATTGGAGCAGTAAAATGTGGTGTCATACCCATGGTATACAGTCTCATTTACCATGGTTATCAGACAATCAGGATTCAATGACAGGTATGACATCACTTTTTCTGCTCTAACTGTGTTTGTAAACAGTTTACATAAATAATGTCATATCAGGTTTCGCTGCATATAGGCCTTATACCACGCCCCCTCATAAATGTGCTTAGTTATATAATTGCAAGGTAAGATCTAAAGCACATTCTTATCCTACAAATCAAGCATCCAGGAATTATGCATGAAGAAGCATATTACAGCGATAACTTTTTCTCTCAAAATCACCAGATCACAAATAAATCAGTGAAATCTATAACCATTCCGAAACTTTTATTTCACAAAATGTGCCAATAATTTAGCAAGAATTTACTCCTATTTCCCCCATACAAAACTATTCACTAAATGCTTAAGCATAGACAGAGAGGGAATACTGATATGCATCTTTAGCTTGGACGTGGTGAAAAAGGATCAAAATACTGAATGTAATTGCTTAGGCAATGCCGCTGCGATACAACTAACATACTTTCCCACAATCGCTTACGGATACAGGATAAACTCCGCACACGTGCAGCTAAAACCGGCGAAGTACAGTAAGTGGTAAGTGCAGTGGCGTAACTAGCACAAATCTGTCGCCACTTACCTCTGGGCTGTCACTTCATGGTAATGCACATTAACTGTAAGCTAGCCCCGAGCATAGGCCTAAACCATTATATCTAGCTAGCAAGCTAATAGTCCAAAAATCTCATGTTCTGAATAATTGTGATAAATTAAGAAGGTCGTTTCCTAGGAGTACAGTTTTGGTATGTGCTTGGGGACATTATAGCTAGTAATCAATGTGCATAACCGTGCATTGGCAAGAATTTATGAACGCTAAAGTACAGACCGCAAGTACAACTAGATGAAAACAACTGGGACGCACACGCTAATTCAAGTAATACTAAATAAGGGAATCCATCGGCTGCTTATAATTTTCGACAGGTTTGCCGTCAAAAAATATAATTATGCAGAGAAATTGCATTTTGCAGCTTTATACTGTAGCCTTTTCATTTGGTAAAGATCGTTAGCCGCAAGCTAAGCTAGTCGTAGAAGACTAGAGACACGCCAACAAACTAGACAAGTATAGACAGCACAAGACGTTTAAGTTGTTTCCATATTGAAACACTTTTTTTGCAGTTCAATGTTATGATCATCAAGCAACGGTGAAATATGTGCAATGAACGTGTACGCATCTCTATCAGCTCTCTCTCTTACCGTAAGCTCGGTAAAATGGCAGCCCTTCACAAATGCAGCACAATGACGAAAGTATTTCCTGTAAAATCTGCACCCGAAATCGAGAGATAAGTATTTACCGCGCGGTTACCGCGGCCATATTGGAAAGATTCTGTTAGCGTCAGCTGATGTCGAATCAATTCCTAATACTAGTGGTTTTGCCGTTATAGCATTGAACAAAACGACTCAGTTCTTAGGACCATTAAATATTTGAATGTAGAGTATGAGATGATGACTAGACATCAACATGAAAAATTATTGCTAAGCAATACAGCTCAAGGTGTCAAATGAAAAATATTTAATTAAAAATAATGCAGAAAAAAGGTTATGAGAATTGTTGCAATTCAATTTCTAGCTTTGATTTCAGTTTCCATAAAACGGCTTAAAAAAAGACCTTCCACCTGGTGGTGCCATTTCATTATAATCAAGAGTGTGCCATCTCACCTGAAGAACTAGCCTTGTTTCTGCAGAGACTAGATTGATGCATTCTCTGTTATTATGGTCTGCACCATGATCATTGTAATCTGGGGTGTTAGTACTGACCTGGTACAAAAGTCTACACACCCAGGACTTGGACCTGGAAATCTCTCTAGCACTCACATTTGTGAATAGCACCCCTCCCCCCCGAATTTTTGGCGACTGTAAAAAAACGCCTTTAGAGTGGGATCCACTTGAACTACACCCAACACACAAATCAGCTTTTACATTTCCCAGAATGGAACTTGTCATTTCAAGGCTGTATGCTAAGCTACTTTAGAAAGGATCACTGGGGGCCTGTGCAGCTGCCAGTGTTTTTCTTTTTTTATTGACAGAGGAAATCCATATACCTTACATTTCCCTTAATGACTTCTGTAAGCATTCAGCCTCTTCCGGTGGTGGTGAGTCACCCTGCCAGAGCTCTGCTGCGGACAGGGGGCTGTGGTTTTCAACTCCTGCCTGGAGGCTAGCCACCACGTCTGCCTTGTCTGCTGTGCCTGGACGGACACGCACTCAGGCCCGCGCACACGCACGCTCCGATGAACGCGAGCAGCCACGCGCACACACCTGGACGCACACAACCATGCATTCATACACCGCCTGCGTTGCTGTAGATTCAGACCAGAGCCCTGTGTTTTCATGGAAATGGGATGCAAATACTTGGTAAAAGGGTGATGAGCTCAGCAAAACAACACCCCAACATAGGGACATGTTTTCTCTGCCACAGGGTGAGACTCCTCCACGCAACCAAAATATGCCTGCTGACGGTGAGTGGCAGACCGGCACAAACAACGAGACAAAACCATGCACTGTGTGCAAAGAAAACCACCCTTTCCCTCCCCCTGCAAACCTTGAAAATAATATTTTCTGTCAGGGGTTTTAGAGGACATAAACACTCGGATATTCAGCAGCTAAAGGGGAATTCTGGCGAGGTTTGTCAGCTGGAGTCATGCAAACACTTTGATTTGGATGTGTAGGGGGTGAGAGGGTGTCCTCGTAAGACCTAACCATGTTTGCCTGGAAGCCTGCGTTGAGTCATATCCAAGCAGATGATGAACCGAAAGGCTGTCGGTAAACAACAGAACATTACACTGAGCTGCGTCTACTGGCCTGGCCGAACGAAATTACCACAGCGTCTTTGTCTCTCTCTCTTCTCCCATCCGACCACAATAGGCTAATGCCAGACCGACTAGACTCTGTCCAACTTGGCATTTATTCTGCGGTGACTCTCACTTCCATCTCATTGAAAGAAAAGGGTTTTATGAAACAATATACACGAAGGCTTTGGAATGGACTGCAGTGATCCTGTGAAAACCTGTGTATTGCTGTGGAACATGGTCTTTTGAATGCCGTATTCACTGGTGTTGTTCTTAATGAAAAGCCTCCCTGTGTTGTTCTTGGGATCGTCTGCCTTTGTTCACTTTGTGGAGATGTGGGCAAGGCTTCCAGTTGTTTTTGTCAATGAATATGAATCTCCACCCATAATTACAGCTTGTAGGCTAGGCCATGGAAGTGGAGCCAGGCTAGTCACTGACTGCTGCTCCCTGTTTATGAAGCTCTGTGATGGCTAAGGGGCTAACTCCCCGATACGCTTAAACACTGCCAGGAGACACATAGGCCATTCCAGACCTGTCACACATGCACACACAGTGTTATCCAGACCTGCTATTACCATCTTACTCTCACTCCTGTTTTTTTCCTTTTCTTTCGTGGCTGGATTCCAAACCGCAAACAGGATGTCCAGAACATTGTAGCTACAACCCAGTAACCCTTTAATATCAGGATGCATGAACCCAATGACTCAGAGGTTAAACTGTAAGTTTCTTCTGTTTTTATCCTCATCTTCATTGTTAATGCATGAAATGCAAAAGCAGTCGGAAGCAATTAACTCATTTCGTCATGTGCAAATTATTTTGAGGATACAACACGTCCGCGATGTCCTCTGAAACTTTGACATCTATCAACAGTATATTACCCTCTAAAAATATATATTTTTTTCTCTCAACCGAGTTGGAAATATGTTTCATTTCATTGATGAAAAGTTAGAATGCCATTTAGAGATGAAATTACTTTCAGAATGATCTCTGAGGAACTGGTTCTATTCAACAGCTCCATTCCCTTCTCTTTCTCCTTGAGTGGGTTTTTAGTGTAACTGTATACAACCCATGGCACCTCAGGAGAAACAGACAAGCCATGTTCAAGGACAATCCCCCACATTGTCTGGGCTGCTCAAAAATAGCACCATTGTCAGTGCATGACATACCAGTCTCCTTAGCCATTGAGCATGTCCACAACGTTGAAGAAAACATGGATATGTTATCAGAAATACATTGACCTTGTAAATGTTTGTATAATTAATATTGCTAATGATGCCTTTAATCACCCGAACAAATGACCAGCACTACCATTGCACATAGTCTATTTACCCCAAAATAAGAAAAGGTCATTTTATGTGACAAGCTATTTTGGCTAACTCAAAGGCAACATCTTATGAAATGTGAAAGTGGATGAAAGAATCCAGTTGGTTTAGGTCAACCCAGACATTAGGTCTCCATTTGAAAAAAATCCATATGGTCCACTGTGTTCCTTTTTGTCATGAAGTTCTCCTGCAGTTGTCTGCAGAAAGCAATAGGTTTCCTGGTTGGATTTGAGTACAAACCGAGCAGCAGGTGGTGTCACTTCACACTTTCCCAGCATGCAGTTCTATCTCATTCAGACACGACTGTCAGCACATTCCTAGAGAGTTAAAACTTGACGCGTCCCCCTCCCTCGTTCCCTCCCTCTGCACCACCTTCTTCCTTCCATCCACCATCTTCTCCCTCTCTTCTGTAGATTGCATCACTCATCTGTCCTGGCCTCCTGTGCTTGGCACTCTGTGGTCACAAAAACACGCACACACAAATGCCCCTCCCCCCCACGTTGGAGGGCATGAGTGTTCCTTCTGGCGTAGGTTTCATGGAGGCAGCAGGAATTTCATGGCTGGTTAGAGATCAGAGTTCTGGAGGCTGGCCAGCTTCACTATACCGACTCAACCTCTGCACTGCCTCCACCCCCAATACCATCTACCACATTCTCTCTCCCTTCCTCTCTCTCTCTACTACATTCCCTCTCTCTCTACCACTGTCCCTCTGTATCTCACCCTCTCTCTACTCTTACTTTACCCCTCTCAGTTTTGTATTTCAAATTGCTTTATTGGCATGGCATAAAAACATACATACTGCCAAAGTGTACTTATAATTATTGATTTACAATATCACACCAGCAAAGTAATTATAATAAAGGTTGTGAACAAAACAGGCAAATTAGTTGACAAATAATTGTGAATAATAATTCACTGTCCCATCTCTCTCTGTCCCTCTTCATTTCTCTCTCAATCCTTTCATCCACTCTTTCTTTCTATTCTAACTCCTTCGCATAAGCTCCTTTCTCCTTATATCTCCCTCCCACTTTCTCTTTTTTGTCAGGTTTCTCTATCTTTTTCTTCTTCTTTTACTGGGTATCTCCCTGTCTTTCTACAGAAGCCCTAATCACATTGTTTCTCCCCGTCCCTCTCTCCTTTCCTCTCCCCTCCCACTGCCCTCCTTCCTCTCCCTCCCGCCCTGCGTCCTTTCCTGCCCCCAAAGTCAGAAATATCCTGTGGTTTAGGTTTGATCCCTTGGAATATGCTTTCACTCAGGACACACGCAAGCGACTGTCCGAAAGTTCCCGGCATAACCAGGGCTTGAATTTTGGGATGAATTCTATGTGGCAGCTTCACACAGCTGGGTGTCGTGGGCCCTGTTTAACCCCACTCTGTTCAGTTCATCCATCCGAGAGTTGCATAACGTGGCTTCAGTCCAACTCTTGTATAACCAGCCGAGTTAATTAGTAGGGGCTCTCTGGTCATCCCTTCCTTTCCCTTTCACTGCATTATCGGAAAAAAAACTGAAGACCAACCCTGACATTTTTTTTTGGCAACAGCCGACTGCATCGCTCCGCTTGTTGACAGAGCGGCTCAGACGGCTTTCAAATACGCTAACCTCATCTCTAATTTGCTAGAGTCACAAAGAGCTAGAAAACATGTAGCAGTTGTCCCAACCTTTTATACCACCGGGTTTCTTTCACCAACCCAAAGCAATTGGACTTGAGAAGGTCAGAGGGAACAGAACAGTCTTTTTGTAATGAAACACAACCTGTATAGGTGAAGTCTATTTTATGGTATCCATTGCCTAACAGCCCGTGTTCCTAAGTTCTGCTGACTTAATAGGGGCTAAAACAAGGCCTCAAGAAAAAGGACCATGTTTTGTAATGAAACCCAGCCCATGCAGGTATGTGTGAACAGAGGAAGCCATTATTTACAGTTCCCGGTTCTTGAACCCTGAGGCAGCTGAAGGACAGAGTGCTGACCTACAGAACATTCCTCCCTACCCTGCAGATCATAGCTAAAACCTTCTAACATTAGACAAACAAGAGTCTATTTTCCCTAGCGCCATTTTGGATTAGCTGTTCGATCAAACCTGTTATCCCCTGATCAACCTCACGATTGAGACCAAATAGGGAGAAAGAGAGAGACCGAGTGAAAGCACCTAAATAGAAAAAAAGAAGAGAGAAAGAGACAGAGAATATGTATCAGTGGTATATGTTAGATAACTGTGACGAGGCAGCAAGCTGAACACAAATTCAATTCCCCTGAGGAGACACACTTACAGGAACAAGTCAAATAGGATTCCACCGTTGTTACCAAGACATATCAAACAACATTTATACTTGATTAAATCCAAACAGGCAGACATTACCGTTCAGAACACAGAGGCAGCTGTGTCATCAGTCTAAAACCTGTCATGTTAATCCGATATGAGGAAAGATTTGCCCAGTAGTTTTTCCATTCAGTTTGCGGACCATTCTGTTTGGGTTGGAAGATTACAGGGAACTTAACCCTGCAAACCCTATCCACACTCACAGTGCAGAGAGACACATTTGCTGTGTGTGTATGTGTGTGTGTGTGTGTGTGTGTGTGTGTACGTGTACATGTGCACAGTAATACCTGTGCTATTAGGGGGGTCACCCTGAGAATGTGGCGTCGATACCGTTAGATTGCAATCTCTTCCACATTAGCTTGAGCCCCGTATCAAATCAGCTCTTTAAAGCTGGAGGGTACGCTGTGCTCAAACCAACCCAGCCAAAATCCCATTTGAGCCCACAAGGAGGAACGAGAGTCACGGTCACGGCGATATCAAACCTACACAATGCGCCTTAACACACAGGCACTTATAGATACGTGGCAACTACTAATACCATACAGTCCCCGCTGTTGATAGGGACGCATGCGGCAGCTATAAAGCTCCGGCTATAAGGCGTCAGATATGCCAATACCCTATTCTGATGCAGCATCTCGCGCTGAAGTGCCGTGTTTGTGTGCGGCGACCGTAGCCTGTCAGCGGCGGAGGTGAAAACCAACCTGTTTTCACTCATTAAGAAAATGCCCTATGTTCCCTATGGTTCCAGCCGGAGATGAGTTGCCATGGTAACACTCCGGAACTGTCACAGTTCTTTTCAACGGGATTTCGCGTGCGTGTACTTGTGCGTGTCAGTCTGTCTACTTTCAGCACGCAGACATGCTCAATGAGCTAACATAGTTGTTTGAAATTGTATATTCATTCAAGGAGGGATACATGTCTATGGGTAAAAGTGGATTTTGAGATATTTTGGTTTAAGTTTAAGAATGAGTAGCTGTCTGTCTCAAAAAAGTTAATCCAAAACTTTAACTCAATTGTTTTTATTCATTTTTAGAGGTTAGGTAAAGGTTTAAGGTATTGCATAGTAATTTTACTAACTGTTTACCCTACTGGCAGATGTTTTAGTTATTTCCTGATGTTCTCAGGACGTGCCTTCTAGGGGTGGGAACATATTGTCTGAAAGGCCGAACTGGGATATCAAAAGGTATAATATATATACCTATACATACACATTGATGAGCCAAAACATTATGACCACCTGCCTAATATGCTGTAAGTCCTCCATATGGCGCTAAAAGAGCGTTGAACCACTGAGGCATGGACTCCGCTAGAGCTCTGGAGGTGTCCTGTGGTATCTGACACCAAGACGTTAGCAGCAGATCATTCCTGTCCTGTAAATTGTGAGGTGGAACATCTGTGGTTCGGACTTGTTGGTCCAGCAAATCCCACAGATTCTCAAACAGATTGGAAGACAGAGCAACACCTTAAAATGTTTCTTGCTGACCACTGCCATCCGGGAATGATTGAAACTTACTGTATACATAGACTACTTGAGTTGTAATGTATGATGCCATTTAGAGTGCTTTGACCAACTGACTAAAATGTATTGAGTTACAGTCACACTCCATGAGACTATGTACGGACAAGAAATTGCTACTTAACTGATATGAAACAATAGAAGTATTTTAAAACATACTACTATCGTAGACGTTTTCTTTTTCACATTACACAAATAGATAATATATATGTGTGTGTGTGTGTGTGTGTGTGTGTGTGTATGTGTGTGCATGTGCTGTGTATATGCATGGATGTGTGTGTGCATATATATATATGTATGTATGTCAATACCCATATACCTATGTAAACTCATTGAGGATGTATATATCTATAATCTAGGTTAATTTGAGTGAATTAAAAAAAGTATCACTAGGTCAACTTCACTGACTGGGGTCTCTCATTTGTTATACCAGTTTAAAGTTAAAACATTTACTGTACATAGTTTTGATTCTCTCAAACATGGGCCATTATTTCTTGGGCTGATCATGGCAACATTCAACATTCATTTCCTGAGCCAACATGTAATAAACAAGTGGCTTTTAAATATAAATATATGTTGGCTATTTCTTCACTCTGACCGCTTTCAGTATTAGTTCTAGTTTTAAGGAAGCAACTCTGCTGAATTTGGCCAACTGTTAATGACTAATGGCAGTGCGTCATAGTATGGTAAACAACCTCCCAGAGGTAGGTCAGTCCAATAAAGCCACAATGTATACACGATACAACTAGAAGACCCTGTTCTCTATGTATATAAATTAGGTTGTGCTTGCTTAACTCTCTCATCCATCTTTATACCAACAACACTATCGTATAAGCAACTGGCCCCACACTAAATACTATGCTATCCTAAAAAATAGCTTTAATAATATCCAACATGCCTACTCTGACCTCTGCCTTCTCAATAAACCTAAAACAAGAATATGTTAATAGGAGCCTAACTCAACTTGCCTACCCCAGAAACATCCTTGCCCTGAATTGACTTACACTATGTAGAGACCTATAAATATTTTGGTATTTGGCCTGACTGCTCACTCTCATTCAATACCCATATCACGCACCTCCAGTCTAAAGTTAAATCCAGAATCGGTTTCTTGTTCTGCAAGTCACCAAGTGACCCTTCACTCACGCTGCCAAGTATAGCCTTTTAAAAACGATCCTGCCATTTCTCAACTATGGTGAAGAAGTCTTTATATTTGGCAAAAAGTATTTTAGTGGTTCCCAACCTTTTTCAGTTACCACCAACTGAATGTTGTTCTGCCTGGACTGCCACTGAACTACCCCGTCATGTTCATTTGACCAGTTACACTTTACATTAGCACACTCTTTAACATCCTACTCCAATATTCACCTGCACTCCAGTATGTCTTACTTTGGTCATTCCTAAAGCCTGCCCTTTATTTGGTTGACATTTGTTGCCGTGATCATTTAGAAGGCCTGCATTCAACATTTTACAGCTCTATCAGCGGCTAACCTACATCATTATGGCCCACTCTTCAAGATCCAAAATGTTGTATTAGCCTTGCATTTAGCAACAACATTAGCATCTAATGGCACATCATTTTTTCACAAAATGATATTTACAGGAGCCATAGAATTGAAGAACATTAACTAGGTCATTTGGAGAAAATAATGTGTTGGCTTAGTTTGTACAATTCCCTTCGCCTACCTTTCATACATGCAGGATCCTAATATACATCTACAATATGTCATCTTAGTAATGTGCAAACAGGTACCATGATTTATTTATTAATTAGCAACAGTGCACAAAAAAATAGATGTAGCACCAGATTCACCTTGAAAGGTAGGATATATTACCTATAAAGGTACAGTATATTACCCTTACTGAAAAACTGTCCCTGTTTATATTGCTTCTGAAAGCAAAGACAGTAAACAGAGTACATGGTGTACATAATATCTACCTGTATGTAGTTACGTATGAGCACCACAATATACTTACTAATTGCTGATTATAATAGTTTTTTTTATCTTAACTTTAAGTAAAATAAGTAATAAACCAACAACTGAATTCTATGTCTTCTTCTGTTTTATTTTTCATGCTGGTGTCTGAGACTTTGCGGGGCAAATTTGTTAAAAAAAAAAAAAAAGAATGTATGATAATTTAGCATTCGGCTAACATTTATTACATGGTTTGTCCAAGCTTAAAAATGACGTGTTAAGATGTCAATGGGACCATTATAACAATGTCATTTGGAAGATTTGTAACAAGTATAGTGACAAGCATTTGTTGTTAAACCTCAATTTAACTCTAATAATCTGTCATGACCTCAATTTACATGTTGTTAGCATGGTGTACATAATAATTACAGTTAATAACAAATCCTGTTATAGTGTAATCATATAGCCATATGCAAGGCCATCGCCAGGAATTCAGGTCCCCCTGTACAAATATATGCCTGGGCTCCCTTACTTATTGATGACATTTATAAGCCAGAGCCCTGTGAATCATACCCTCCTTTCCCAGCATTAACTACGGCTCTGGCCCTATTTAACAAGGACCTCTGATTTGGAGTTTTTGATGACATCTACCCATCCCTTATGTTTTGAATATCTTTGCTGTCATAGTAACCAGCAGCATTGAAATGCAGTCTGTTGAGTCTGAATGTATAGTCTACACCAAGGGAGTGTTATCTGTAGCCAGGATTTTGCTCTCTGTAGTTCCCTGTCATCAGAGGTTAAATAGATTATGTTCTTTAATCGTCTCTCTTAGATCTCTGACCCTTACTGCTTACTGTGTTTCCTGCTTATCACACACACCAGATGTCCCGCACTGTGTGTGCGTGTGTTTAAGTGACAGTGTGCGTGTGTGTGTGTGTGTGTGTGTGTGTGTGTGTGTGCATGAGCAGGTGTTTGTGTGTTTATGTATGTGTGTGTCTGTTTAGCCTTATGGAAGCAGAAGGGCAAAGAAAAGCCTCCACTGGTTAACATTTATAGCAGAACTTACATTGTCTCTGTTCTCCACAACTGTATCTGCTATGTCAAAATAACTACAAAAAACGTTATTCTATTCAGCCTTTACACATTACGTGAAGGGCTTGCAAATTAACAACTTCAGATTTGAATGGATTTTGATATGGTGGTAGACAGAAACACACTGGTAACCATATTAAAAGGTCTGGCTGTGGTAGGGGAAAGAAGGCTCACACACAGACCAAAGAATGGGGCACAAAACTATCTCCACCACTCCCCAATTCCGATCATAAATGACCCTTGAGTTTGAGAAAAGGCACAGAAACCCTTTGGCGGACAGGGTTTTGTCTTCTTGTAGCGTGGTGCAGCAGTAACATTCCACACAGTGATTCATGGCTGAGAATGGATTATTTTGAATAGAAGATGTCTATCATCCTAATCTGATAGCGTCTCAGACGTCCTGCCTTCAGGGATGTTTAATAATCTATGCGATTCTCCAGGCTTGGATTTGCAGAGGCTCTTAGCCCTCCTGTTAGGTCCATTTTCATCCAGCCAGCCCTGTCCTTTTTCTGTCTCTCTTGGGTTCTCCAGACACAGACTCATGCAAACACATTATTTCCCTTTATTATCAAAACCAGAACTATTATTCATTGCAACCCACAATTCATAAAGCATCGTTACCTATTGATCAAAACATCTGAAAGCAGTCTTTCCAACTTGTTTTCAAGTGTTGTGATCTGTATTGTCAGGCTAGTCTCCCCATCCTTACTCACTTCTCCCTATAGCCTCCACCTTACATTCATGCTGAATTCATCCGTGATGAAATGAGTTCTCGGTGTTTGAAAGAGGCTTCTTTCATCTCAGATTGGATCTCCACATGCACCTCCCATTAAAGGAGAAGTCTTGATGAAGGGCAGCCATTTTACACCGCAGTGAACACCACATTAGAAAGGTAAATGGAAGCAGGTCATTGGAGAATGGATTGCTCTAAATGGCCTCTCTGATGAAGGTCAGTTGCTCCAAATGTCTTCCCATTTGTATATTTCATTACACCTTCAAAACACTCGGACCATTTTGTGTCAGTGCATCTATTACCCTGAAGCCCTCATACAGTCTCATGCAGGGCATTAGGATGCCCTAATAAAAATCCTCACAGCCACTCCCTGACCTGGTTATGAGTCATCCTACTCCATGAAATGCCTTTTCTGTTTGCGTGCACACACAAAAAGGCGCACGTGCACACCCCTCCTGGCAGCGGGCTTCCCCCACCGTACGTGCGTCACGCGTCGAGAAGCAAGGGTTGCTAGTGACAAGCATACCGAATAGGGGAGCCTCGTTCCAAACTCTGTGTGTGTGCGATTGGTTATGACTGGTTCCCAGAGGGTTGCTGTTTGTAGAGGATGACTCATTCCCGAGGAGACCCCCAGGAGGCTGAGGAGGTGATTCACCCTGCTGCAGTGTGTCAACTCCCAATCAAATCAACCCGTATTACTCAAACACACGTTAGGCAGGTGAAATTGGTCGCACACAAACTACAGCAGATGCCGTTTGTGGGAATAGCCACATTTGGAGTGTAGCCAAATGCTTATGATTCTTGCTCTTAACAATGGAGTAGAAAAAACAAATTACAGCCAGTCAGCCATAATGTCAAATAGGAGATAATACAAAAAAATGGGAATGGGATGATGTTTTTAGTATTTACTTGTATGTGATCTAGATTATCTAAGCAAATATGTGCATTTTATGCAGGTAATATATATTTTTATATTTAATAGATCAAAGATGTATTTTTCATATTTAGGAACATTTAATTACATTTTCCATTTAATTTTATTTTAACCCTAAACGCGCCTGTACTACTTAATTCATCCAAACCCAGCCCTTCTGCGCTACTGTCCGCAATGTGAACACCATTCTAGGTGCAAAAACATTCCCGACACATTATTGAATCTGTGGAGATAAATATAAACTATACGAACAGTACGATAACAAAGAACCCTTGGGTGGTGGTAAATGCAATCACAAGAAAAAAATCACTAGATATATGAGCAATATAGACAATTATAAAGAGACAAGGTGTGGAGTGACACAATTACAGTTTGTATGCTGGAGAACCCTTAAGGTACAGGGTTAAGTTATTGGCCGTTTGCCAACTAGTTGTGGTTGTTCATCAGATGGATGGCCTGGAGAAAAAAAAAACACTTAGTAATTGCTTCAATGCACCTTTACTGTCCCCGCCAGAGAAAAGTCAGTGATGATTTCCTTGGTTTTCCTGCCGCACAGTGTGGTGCAAATGTCCAGGAGCAGTAAACGCTGATGGTCCGCTGGGCTGAATTTACCGCCTACTGAAGAGCCATCTAGTCACAAGCAGAGCTGTTGCCATACCATATGGCAATGCCACTTAACACGACTTCTGTAGATGTTTTTGTGGCTCTTGGTAGCCATGATGGTTTTCTTCAGCTGAAGAGGCACTGTTGTGCTTCCCTGACCATGGTGTTAGCACCTAGGTAAAAGCATTTGCCCCCCCCCATCTTAGCGACAAGCTTAGAGGGCACTATGGTGTTGAAGACTGTGTTGTAATCTGTTAATAGCATTCTCACATACTGTGGGTGTGCATGTTATCTAGGTGGGATATAGCTGTGTGCAGTACACTGACTATTGCACTGTCCAGGAATCTGTCAGGGTCGTATGCAAATTGTAGAATATTAGTTAAGATGTAAGTAATGGGCTCTTCAATCCTTTAAAAATGCCTAATAATGAAAGTGCCAACAAGAGTGCAACAGGGACATTTTTCATTAGCTCCGTTACCTTAGCTTTCTTGAGTACTGGAGTTATGGTGGACATCTTAAAGTAGGTTGGGACAAAAGAATTAGGGAGCTACGCTCCTCCAGGTGGTAACTTTTTAATGTACCTCGGCTTTTGACAAATCTGGTGAGAACTGCATATTCTTACTATTCAGCTTGGGCATGGAATAATCTGCAAATGATAAAATTAGACATATTTTTATCCATTGATAAGTTTAAAGGCATCATAAAGAATGTGGAGATGAAGGCATGTAGTTGTTTTTGAGGCCACTGTGTTTGAATAGCTGTTGTTTTGTTTTATTGTGGATTTTAATTTGTTCTGTTTTTGTACAGCTCCTACCCTGGCCAGGTCTCTTTTAGTGGAGAACACGTCTAAGACACTTGCTCACGTTGGTCTGGAAGAACCCAGTTTCGTTCTGATGAGGCTCTGGTACCGTTCAGCAGAGATTCTGCTGAAAACCAATGGATTCTGTTTTTTAAATATCTGAATGTGTGTAGGGACAACATCCACTTCATTTCTGAGCAAACCTAATCAAATCCTTTGTTGACAATGTTGTTCGAGGCAACCCGGAACATATTGCAGTTGACATCATCAAAGCACTCCTGAAGATTTAGATGGTCAGAACAGTGGTGGAGGACCCATGGCACAGAAGCCAACAAAATAAAAAGTACAAAAATACACAGAATGCTATGGATACATTCTGAACTTGAGCTTAAAGCAACTGATCATAGAAATATGTGGGTATTACATTTTAATGATCATCAACACACTTTATGTGAAAACAGATATAAACATTAACAAACTCAACAAGAGTTTTATAGAAATATGGGATTCGTAATCTTGGACACTAAAGGCACGATCCCTCTGTAAAATAGTGAATGTTTAGCTGCTCGGCTAATAACAAATTCTTAATTCACAAGTTGCCCTCCAAATTGGATACGTTAATACGTCACTACAACCAAGCATTTGACAGGAATGATTTCTCACCTAAAAGACAACTTCAATATGGGTGGCTAGGAAGTAGTTGCACTAGGACATCTATAAATTAATACATGCAAATCTAATCAATTGGCTTAAAATAAAATGCTACATGGTTTAGCACGCCTATTGATAGAGACGTTAAACATAACCCTTTTCTATACATTGTAGTGGGGTGTAATTGGTCATATTGCTGACCCGTTTCTCCGTTTACCTTGAGTTCTCTGTTTCTTTAACTATGATGAAGGAGCAAGCCAACCAGCTGGATGGACTGTGATGTCCCTTTGATTGGCAATCCTCACTGAGATTGTCTTGCTTGTTTTCCTGAGATTGTTTTCAGGAGTGTTCACTTCTTCTGGGTCTTACTATAATGCCTTGTCGTATGTCTTTCTGGCACTGTCTTCTGGGAATAGTGTCAGTCTAGAATGGAGTTGGATTGGAATGTCCAGTCAAAGAGTTCAGGTTTCATGGAGTGGAATTTGTTTTTAGAAGTGTGATTAGTAACCTCTGATCGGATGTCCTGGAGTTCTCGTTGGATGTAAGACATAATGCTTGTTATATTGTGAACAAACATATTAAGAAATAAAACATGGAAAAATGATCACCGAAAAGTAGTGTAGGAGCTGGAAACAGGATGCTTGTGTTTGCTGGCACCATCTTGTACTTTCCATCTATTGCTGTGTGTGTGTGTGTGTGTGTTTGTGTGAGTGTGTGTGTGTATTCTGTCTCTGGACAGGCTGTGTGAGTATGAGTAATTAAAGAACTGCTTGCAGGACTGCTTGACACCATTAAACCTAATTTATGTCAGAATGCATCAGAAATCCCTGGTCTCCAATTTAAAACCACACTGCAAAGTAAATACAAATCCTGCTCTGCTCGACATCAACATTATGAATGGCTTGGGCTATGAAGAAGAGCATAAGAGACTGCACAGTCTTATAAGTTGCATTGACATGTAATTATTATTACCCTTTAAGGCTTGCTAAGCACAAAGATCTGCAGGCAAAGAAGAGATGAGAGATGTTAGAGGTTATTAGATCCTACTGGATAAAACAAGGACCGGAGCCACATTAAAATCCCTTACGCCCCTCATTCTGCAGAGCTTTCACTTTATTAGCAGAGTGAGCTTTTCGTTACTGAGAATTTGCACTTTCTTTGTTTTGATGACCTCTCATTCCAAGCCTTGAATCCGGCTGTGGTTAAAAGCACATGGGAGTTTACATATGAAAGGCTACCTTCATTTCAAGATTGAATACAGTGTCCATTTCTTCAACAATGTAATAATTGTGTTTTATGCACGTGTCAGCTTGCTGTATGTGATTGATCCGAGTGGGAACCTGGTGTGTTGTTAATGCCATCACTTAGAAAAGCAGTAAATGACTCCATTATGTACTTGGCCGGAAGACTACTGCTTTTCTGTTGTGTGCAAGGACCCCTTGCAGCCAATAAGGTATTTCATGACCCACTTTATGAAATCTTCCATGTTATCTTTTTGCTCAAAGTGTTAGAAAATAGCATGTTTTATGGCTTGTGGAAATAATGCGGACAATGCATGGACAGATTATTGAGAAGGCAACATTTTTGTCATTGTCAATGGTTTGGTTTTCAGAGCTGTCCATTCATTCAACTCTTCTATGATGGTGGCTGCACCATGCTGTGGGGATGCTTCTCATCAGTAGGGACAGAACATCTTATTAAAATGGAATAAAGAATATATTACGCAATATACTTAAAGAGAACCTCATTCAGTCTGCTAAAGAGCTTTAGTTTTGGAGGTTATTCACTTTTCAGCAGCAAAATTATACCAAGCGCAAGAACAAAGCAACATTGGAGTAGCTCAAGATCAAACATGTGAATATAATACAGCAGCTCAGTTACAGTCATGATCTAATTCCTACTGAGAATCTGTGTCACTATTAAAAAAAATGCGGTCTGCAAGTGTCGTTCCAACAAACTGGAGCAAATCTGGCAGGAAGAATAGGACTGAAGAATTGCTGAAACTGTGTGCAAACATGGAAAATACCTTCTCCAAAGATCTTAAAGTTTCATAGCTGCAAAACGGGTCTCCAACCAAGTATTTATGTCACGGGATTAAATACTTGCTCATGCAAATGTATATTTTATACAAATATTTCAACATACAACGAATGTCACCATGTCAGTGCTTAAAAATAAATTGAATGATTTGTCAATGCACCATTTTTAATTAGGTATTAGTACTATTTTTGCAAGGCACTGTATTTTATGTGCTGTGTAAATTAGTTATGTCAAATATTTATACTCATCATGAATTTTCCTTGTCATCACGAGGCCCCCCTTGCAGCTCTCTGAGGGCCCCTTGGGGTCCTAGGCCCCAGGTTGAGAACTGCTGGTCTAAGGTATTATCCTCTCATTCATTTGAAGAAACATGATGAAAACAAATTCCCTATAGGTTTCCTCAATATAGCTTTATGTTGAAAAGCACCCAGTTAAAATTCAACTGGCTTTGGGTCGCCTTTTTAATGGAAATCAGTGCATGTGTCACATTTACACAATCCTCATCCTATCTGTAAGAGACTGGGGACTTCACACTCATGAACATGCACGCACACACAGAACTGACATCCCGGGGGTCACCTTGAGTAGCACAAATTGGTTGTGGTCTGATTGAGGTCTTAACGCTGCCACATAGTCACACACTCCGTTTGGGAATCTACAGCCTCTCTTTTCTCCTGCTTTCTCCTTCTGTCTCTCTCTCTCTCTCTCTCTCTCTCTCTCGCTCTCTCTCTCCTTCAGGCTGATTTATTGTGGACAGTTTATTACCATAGCACCATGCACAGCTGCGCTTTTCCACCCCCTCATTAGAGTTTAAGTACAGTTCCGCTTTTAACCTCCAGTTATTGTTGTATTCCCCTGCTCCCCAATGCCCGACTTAACCCTCACTTGATAAGAATGCATGACTTCAGCTTTTCACTGCCATGAATGAGTCCGACAGCCTGCTCCATTGAGTGTATGAAAAAGGGTTTCCACATAACAGTCAAAACATAAACGATCTGGGATGTGCACAAAAGATCACTGATTGTACACTTCCAGATGCTCTGACAACACACTGGGTGTTTTCTCCATTGAATGTCTACTGTGTTTACGTTTGCTTGGTTACGCTCATTTCTAACATGGCCACATTATGTGTACTGTGTGTTATGCTGCTTTGTGACTGTCTGTGGTCAGCCTGTCTGTCTCACCCATTCAGTCAACCCCGGTATAGTGATTAGTAATGAATGATGTCTCTCTTTTTCTCCGTCACCACTGTGATCCAAGAATATCGCCCTTCTCGCACTCTAGAATTCTTTGATTCTGTCTGCCACATGCAGCCTGTGGGAGAACTGCACGCATGCACACACACACACACACACACACACACACACACACACAGTACCTTCTCATGTGAAGCTTAGACGAGAGCTGGATTCTCTCCTTGCGTCTCGCCACTGTCTGTGTTGGCATGGAAACTCGAGCTGAGCCGGGGAACACTCTGTTCGATAGGCAAATGGGTGACAAGGAGAGGCACATGCTCAATCTGGCTGACACACACACACACACACACACACAGGGTAACCCTACATGCATAACACTGCATGACCACCTGGGTACGGAACAGCATAACAGTCCAATGGATCAGCTAAACTGTAAGTTGTTAATTTAATTGTATCTTATTTTCTTTTCCTTTATCTGGGTTTGGGGCAATTTCCCAGATGGCTACCTATCCAACAGACATGGATCTCTGAGCATACCTCTCATCCCTAGGGCACAGGAAACACTCACCTCTCTGGGTTTATGTAAGTCTCCATTTAAAGTTTTGTCAGGGTTCCCTTTTAAGACATGTATAATTGATATCTAAAATGGATGTCGGAGCGGAACAGAGCAGTTGGAAAATCCATCCAGGAAGCAGAAAGAAAGTTTAAGTGTCTGGAGTAACAAGTTGAACATTTATAATGCTT
Source organism: Esox niger (assembly GCA_016801105.1). NCBI lineage: Eukaryota > Metazoa > Chordata > Actinopteri > Esociformes > Esocidae > Esox > Esox niger. The sequence goes on along the minus strand of JACXGJ010000127.1, from coordinate 66,702 downwards.
ACAAGGTTTATATCCACCACTGTGAAGTTCCTTCCTCCTCAATGGAGCACCTCCTTACATTTTTCCACTCCTGTTCTAGGATAACCCTTTCTCAATGAGTCATCGGTGCACACACACATACACACACACACACACACACACACACACACACACACACACAGACCGACACAGCCACACACACACACACACACAGACTGGAATAGTTCTGGCACTTGGGAGGAGGCTAGTCATCTGGCGTACCAAGATACAGACATGCTGTGGTCTGGCTATGTCCCCGTTGATCTGTGGCCAGGGTATTAAAGAAGCCTTCACTTACAAAGGACACACAGTAACCACACCACTGGCTGTTCATCATCTGGTTCAAATCTTATTATCCAGGTTTGTTTCAAACAAGATAAAACAAATCTATTACATGCGCTTCTAATGGACGAAAGGGGAGGTGAGGTGGTAAAAAACAACAAGGTCAGGTTTTATGTGACAAAGGCTAATCTTTATAGTTGCTGTTGTACGTTATTCTAGGAAATCAGGTAGAGGTCCTCCTTGGGACCCGTCTTACACACCACTTCTCATTGGTTTGTGTGGACCAGTCAGACATTGAGAACTATGTATCTTGGTAGATGGCAACATGTGGGTGACATTGCAAAGCTAACTGCAGAAGGGCATGAGGCTATAAAAGCTCATGTTTATTTAAGACACATCCAAAGGGGGCAGACACACCCTACACCATTATACAACAGCAAGCGGTGCACGCGTATGTATAGAGACACAGGTGCACACACACACATGTATGCGCACCCACAGACACACATACACCCCAGACGGATGTTCCAGAGGCTATGTACTTCGTTTAAGGCTGGCATCTAGTTACATCATCCTTTAGAAAATGGAAGCTCAGATTACAGGAAAAGCAAATAGTTGCCTCTGGGGCCCTGTGTGTGTCTATGTGTGTGTGCGTGCGTGCGTTTGTGTGCTCTCTGCCAGCTCGACTTATATAACCAATCAGCGCGCTCCACACGTTCTCTCTGTGTATAGTGCAGCTTTGTTTGTTTTCTGTATTTATAATTCAACACTACAGACTGTGGCTTCTACGTTTTATTTCCTTGCCCAGAAACGCTTGTTACTTTTGTCTTGTTTGCTTACATTTATTCTGTATACTTGAAAATCTGCTGTTTGTTTCATCTCTGCACTTTGGGATGCATTCATTACAAGTGGTGTCTAATGGTACCTAATAGTTCCCTTCAGAAAGCGGTGGTTGTGTCAACTCAGGTGTTTGCACCCTGTGCCATAGGTCTTCACTGCCATGTTCAAAGCGGTGGTGTTTAATGTTCAACCAAATATGAATATTTATTTGGTATTTTCAACCTTAGTTTAAACCAAGATCTTAATCCCAACAGGCTGATTTGTGAATAACAAATCACAGCCTAGTAAACACCGTACACTTCAAAAACAGGTGCAACTATCTAATGTCACCTTCCTCAACAGTCCTAAACTGAACAAGTGAAGCCCAAGAGATACCTCTAAGTCATTCTAAGACTAGGCTAAAAAGTAGCCCAACAATGTTTTCCCACATCATAGGAAACCTACAGAAACTGTATTACCAACGAGTCCTCTAAACAACTGTGATCATTTCTGGGTCTAGGGCTGCAACAACCAATCAACAATATCAATGTTGAAAAATAATCTAATTTCATTACAGATTAGTTCGGTCTATGTGGGATGCAACTAAAAAAATTAGGAAAGACTGAAAAAATGACAGAGTCTATGGTTACATCAGTGAAATGATATGTATAACCAGCGGAAAGATATGTAATTGAAGACTTAAGAACAAGACAGTTTATGGAATCATTTGTGAAGTTTAACTTGTGTGCCACAGGAGCACAACAGTGATGAATGCACACCTAAGAGAACATGTGTGAAGCCATGACGACAAAAGAGAAAGAGCGTTCAGCACAATACATTAATCTGAAGGAAGTTTGCCATATTGTACTTTTTAGAGAGTGGGTTTTAGTTTGTGTTGTGAGTTGAGTGTTTTGAAGTGAGATATCGTTCATGTAGAACGCCTGGTTTAGCGGTACATTAATGTAACGTTAGCGCCACTGATCTTACATTTAAACACTACACGGATATCAGTCTGGTTGAGGAAGGATTCAAAACGTTCGGGCATGGGGCCATTCCAAATGGGGTTGAGAAAAGTTTAACTCATATGTGATTGGATTGACCTGCAACTAAACAAACCAACAACACAAATGCCACTGATTGGTACACACTCACTAAACACACTTCCTCACATCCCAGTTGAATCTACACCACCTGTGCTTTTGAAACCTTGCAAGTCTCCCAAACTATGCTGTCGGCAGAACTTAGTGAGTTTCTGAGCATGAGGGTGAAGTTAGGCTACCGCCAATATTGTTTTCTTATTTTAAGTTGCAGGTTTGCTTGCTCAGAACCAGGCCATCAATTCAAGTCAGTTTATTGAATCCTTAGACCTAAAGCAGATACTAGTCTTTAAACATGTTCAGCTTTCCAAAGGATTGTAATCTCTCCTCCCCAAATCAAGAGGATTTGGACCTGAGAAATAAAAGAAACAATTGTAACTCAAGAGTGGCAAGGTAACATGATTAGATATACATAAAGAAATCAGCTTTGTTGTCTCACTTAAGCTGCACAAGGTTAACCTGCTTGATTTCTCTCCCCAACACAGATCAAACTCTTACTAACATGACAGGTTTACTCAACTGACTACCTCAGTTAGCTGTTACAGGAGCCTGACCCGGTTGAGCAAGTCGTCAGAGTTCAATGAGTCTTGCTGGCCAATTTGCATCACCCATGGAACTCCAGTCACATGTCAAACAGCTGCAAAGTCAAGACTCAAACAGCATTATAAAATAAAACCTTTTGTAACACCTTGAAACATCCCTGGAAAAGGCTTTTGACCAACCAACTCAACTTATCCACCTTTTTGCTAAAATTTTATTTCAGACTTTTATGTAAGAGACTGTTCAGTGAACAGTAACGATTGTCTCCATTAAATCTGTGTAGAGGTACAAGACAGGGTTGTGCAATCTCACTGCTGCTATTTGTTTCACCATTGAGAATCCTGTCCAAAACTTTAGATCAGAAACTAATACATGGTAAAAATAAGAAATCCTAAATAAACTGAAGAAAATATACAGCTCTGGGTAAAATTAAGAGACCACTGCACCCTTTTCTTTCCCTTCCAAAAAAGCTGTAAAGGAAAGTTTTGAGTGAGGAACAGAAGCATTCAATTTGCATTGGCACAACGCTGACACTGATTATGCTGGAGGTCTATGATGGCTTGAAGCTTTGTACCTGTGATATGCTGGGAGTTTTTTGCCACCCATTGTAGGTCCTTCTGGTTGGCTATGTAGCAACCACCAAACCACACTGTGGCACAGTTAGTCAGAATGCTCTTGTTTGTGCAGAGGTAGAAGTTCGCAAGGATCCTGGGAGACAAGTGGCCCCTGTTCAGTTTTCTGAAGAAGTTCATGCACTGCCAAGCCTTTTTGGCCAGGGCTGACGTGTTGATGGACCGGGAGAGGTCCTTGGAGATGTGAACACCCAGGAACTTGAAGATGGACTCGTTCCCCCTCAGTGCCATCAATGAGAACTGGTGCGTGGCTGCAGCTTTTAGACTTCATGTAATCCACAATGCGTTCCTTGATTTTCTTAGCATTGAGGGCCAGGTTTTTGTCAATGCACCATGCCACCAGAAGCATGACCTCTTCCATGTAGGCTGACTCGTCATTCTCACTAATCAGGCCTACCACCATGGTGTCATCTGCGAACTTGAGTATGGTGTTAGAACTTTATGCAGGAACGCAGTCATGGGCGAAGAGGGAGTACAGGAGAGGGCTCAGCACAAAGCCTTGTGGTACACCAGTTTTCAGGATCAGGGTGCAGGATGTGAAGTTATCTAACCTGACAGACTGGGGTCTGTTGGTTAGGAAGTCCATAATGAAGAAACAGAGAGAGGGGCTGATCCCAGGTCATGGAGGTTGTTGACCAGTCCTGCCACCCCCCATCACTGGATCCCTAACAGTTTGCCTACTGGTCAAACAAGACTGGTCAACAACCTGACAGACTGGGGTCTGTTGGTTAGGAAGTCCATAATGAAGAAACAGAGAGAGGGGCTGATCCCAGGTCATGGAGGTTGTTGACCAGTCTTGTTTGACCAGTAGGCAAACTGTTAGGGATCCAGTGATGGGGGGTGGCAGGACTTAAGGTGGACCAGAACTAGTCTTTTGAAGCACTTCATGATTGTGGGGATGAGTGCAACCGATTGGAAATCTTTCAGGCTGGATGCTGTCAACTGCTCTGGCACTGGGACAATGGTTGCAGTCTTGAAACAACCGCTTGGGCCAGTGATATGTTGTAGCACCTCCATTAGCAAAAGACATCTCTTATAACCACTATCAAACTCTGCCGTTTTTTTCCCCCACCCATTCTTACATGATTCAGCAAACTGAGGTAGGTTTAAGAGGGTGTATGTTATGTGCCCGTCTAAATCAAGACCACATTAAGCGAGACCAATTCAAGACCAAGACCATAGCAAATTGAGTTTGAATCATGACCAAGACCATGGGGGTCGAGACTGAGGCAAAACCATGACAGTGGGAGGTTGAGACCGAGTCAAGACCAAGCAAGTTCGATTCAGTCAGCTTCCCCACTATACTCACACTATACTGTTACTATTTCAAAAGAACATAAAGGGTTCTTCAGATATATTTGGGGTTAGTACCAGAGAAATATTAAGCCGGTCCTAATTTTTATGCATTCTCAATCTCCATGTAGCGTACTTTTTAGGACACTACAAGCTATGCCGTGCCAGTCCTCATGGGTACCTTTGCTTGCAAACTCTGTGAAACGTGCTAACGCAGACTCTGATTTACAAAAATAATAACTTTGTCACAGTTCTAGCAACATTTTATCTGGCAATTCCAAGTTTACTAATATTTTTTTATTTCTTTACTGTAATTGCCTGTTATGCAAACATTTTTACGACTCCAAAACGTCACTTAAGTAGTTCACCTTCAGGGTGAAGTACTTATGTTAGCAAGCTAACGACAGTTTGCAAGCTCACAACAGTTTACAAGTTAGCTTCTAGCTAGCTATCTTAAGTCAACTTACCTTTCCTTGCATTTTCTCCTCTCCAGGCGAAAATAGAAATGGGTTGTTGTCCAAAATGTCTCAGTTTTAATTTTGCAGAACTTGCAAATGCCAATGTGCTTTAAAAAAATCCAGAAAAGTTCTGTATTGCTGCTGGAAATATTTCTCATGCCACTTTGCGCAAACAATTATAGACAAAGTTTACAACAAAACAAAATAGAGAAAGTGGCAGTGTCTTAATACTATTTTAAGGCACTGTATTGTAGGTTCTGTATACTTCAAAGTAATTAGAGGATGTAAAATCAAGCCAAAATTCATCAAGCAGGAAGTAAAAAGGAAGCATAGAGCAGAATGGCAGGTTCTGTTATAAAATCAATTAAATGTCAATCACTCCAGCTGTGACTGTTTACTCCAGCTCCAGTGTGTGTCTGTGTGTGTGTATATACTATGTGAAATGTATTTGGTTAGTTATCATAGTCATCTGTTTTTTGCAAACATCCTTTATGGTTAAAGAATTTGCAATTGTATATCAGTGATGATGCGCTACTTAAGAAAAGTATAACAAAACATACTTAATATTTCCAATTACAAAACCAGCACAAATACAATTAAATATAAAGACCTAAAGACATAACAAACATAGTAAGGAAGTAGAGGGTAATGTCTCTAATCTGATTACAAAAAGTACCTGTTTTCAATCATATTGTTTTTTGCAATAAGATGACATCTGAGTAATTACATGTAATTAGCTACACTCCATCTCTGTGCACACATACATTGTGTGTATGTATGTGTGTATGTATGTATGTGTGTGTATTTATTTGTGTGTGTGCGTTTGTATAAACACAAGAATACCACAGTCTGTCTGAAGCTGATGCTGTCCCTTTCAGCTCTCTTCTGTTCAGGCTACTTTGTAAAGGTAGAGTAATTTGATCACTCTTCCCCTCATGGAAGCTGGGGGTTGGCAGTCTGCTGGTCAGCTTCTGCTTCATCAATGTTGTTTGTCAGTGCAGGAATAAACATTTTGGACCTCTGTTTGTGTCTATAACATGTACGTTTGGCCAGTAAATTTAATCATTTGTGGGTTTAGACATCTCATGCCATCCTGCTAGTGGTTTTATATGGAAAAAATGCTGGGAAAACTAAGACAGGATTAAACATTGCATGTTGTGATAATTGTGTAGTTTGCTCTACAAGATGTTATTTATAACCTGCTACAACATAAGGCTGCAGTCACACCACACATTTGTGGGATCAAAACTGAGGAGTGAATAAATGAACAATTAGATAGTATGGGTGGCAATGTTCACTTTTTGGCTATAAAATGTGTGATCTTATGGTCGTGAAAAGTAATCCAAGTATGCATTTTCCTGATAATGTTTGAGCATTTCAGTTCCATATTTTTGTTTAAAAAACACAAATATAAGGAATGATACTTGATATTAAATGCCATTTTCTTTCCGTTCTTATATAATACTGCACAAAGGGTGTGTGTGTGTGTGTGTGTGTGTGTGTGTGTGTGTGTGTGTGTGTGTGTGTGTAGTCAAGAAATCTAAACCTGCATGTGACTGTCATAAGACCCATGGATAGACTGAGTGGACACTGATATAAAACCAGTGCAGAGTCAAATATAGGAATACACATATGTGATTGGGTGAACTGGCTGTGTAGGGGACTGAGGACATCTGGTTGGCAAATGACCATTGTCTTGCCTGCCTCTGTATTCAGCTTGAATTATCATGCCAATAAAGAAGCCCTCCCCAGACTTTCCAAATGTATGATGTTGTTCACACATCGAATGTGGGCAATATCTAACAAACATCAGAAATTGTCTTCATATACTGATACGAAGAGGCACTGTTTCACTCAGTCTAATAACTTCTTCTCATGGATGGATGCCCTCTCACTGCCTCCTGCTTCCATAGATTACATAATCAGTGCTAAAGATATGAAAGGACTGTCCCTGTAAACGTTTTTATGTCAATAGGAAAGATGTGTAGGTCAAAGTGAGGTGTTTATTTGTTACAGACTCTCTGTGACTCTCTGCTCTAATTGCCTGTTATCCAACTCTGTCAGTCCTCCAACCACACCTGCCTTTCCATAGCAACAGGACAAGCCTATGGCTGCCAGGTTTCAGGATATTCACCCTCGCTGACGTTTCCGCCGATGACAATCTGCTGCGGCATATGTGGCCTGTTCCGCTCCGACTGACCCTTATGTAGCTGTGTCAGATGACACACACAAAGACACAGACGCTGATGTCCATCCCTATGGAGACCCTACGTCCAAGCCTCTAAGATTACTTTAGACACTTCAGAGCGTACTCCACGTTTAACGCGACCATGTGTCACTAATGCAGCCTGTGGCTTCTTCAGCACACTTCCCGTAGGTGTGAATATTTCATTTTCTGGTCCAGCTGTGGAGAATTCTTCCGACTGTCAAAGTGGATCTAGCAGTGTCACGTTAGAAAATAGAGATTAGCCTACGGCACATGGCGGGAATGTCAACACTCACTTTAGTGACTCCAAACTCGCTGTAGTTTCCCAATCCTGGGGTGAACTATAAACCCCAAAACGTTGATGTGAATAATTAAGAAGAGATGTGGTCTTTCCCATGTTGGTTTCCCCCCAGAGTTGTTAAACATCTCTCACTGGCACATCTATATTGTTAGTCGTTTAGATTCACCAGGGTTGGATAAGCGTCTGTTGTGACCAATTATAGCTGGCCTTGTAGAGACCACTTCTATTGATTGGGCCCGTGTCCTCCTCTCCAATCTACCAGGGATGGGGGATTGATTTGGGATTCAGTGAAAGGCTCCCCGGGGCTATTGCCACTTCCTTCCGTCTTTAATGATATTCAGCACGGTGACAATAATATGGGCCACATGCAAAACATGCAGGCCGTATGCAAAACACCGACCTAGCCCTGAAATCTGGATCTTAACTGCTGCGAGAGAGTAAAATACCCTCCGCTCAACTCGGATGTGAGCTCGTACGTCCTGCTGACAGGACGATGGCAATGATGAAGGCTGCTGATGGGTCTGACACTAGAGAGTCTAATTTCAATGCTCTAATTTTGCCATAAATCATCTCTCGGGTTCGGATTGCTATCTATTATGCTACTGCAGCAGCGCTCCACTCGCCCTTCCCGTGTAGGTGTCAATGGCTCTCCGTGGGCATCCTTCATGTAGAACAAAAAGTGATTGATCGCTTTATTCTACTTCATTCTACTCTCACTTTCTTGCAGTCTCTGCGCAAGCCATGCCTCCTTTTGTCTTTCCCTCCGTCTCACTTTATCTCCCTCTCTTTTTCTCTCTCTCGCTCTCGCTCTGTTTGATGAGTCATGCCTGTTTGATAGACAGACACGCAGACAGGACATTCTGTTCTTTTCCCTGCAGTTCCATGAACGTCGTGAACGCAACAAAACATTGGCTGTCTTGAACGCACCATACACTCACCAAGACACCCGTGGTGCTGTGGGAGGGTGGGCAGAGACAGACAGAGGGATGGAGACAGGGAAATAGAGAGTAAGAAAGGGAGAAAAGAGGAAGACGGAACAAACAAAGCCTTTTCTGTGTGTGTGGTGTGGTGTGATGTGGTGGGTGAGAGTGAGTCAGTGGGTGTTCTAAACTCTTCTCTTAGCAACAGAGACTGATCGTGTTCCAACGACAGAACAGAACACAGCCAAGGTAACACCGGTTACCGGTAATTACCGGTAACATGCTGCTGACTTTAACATCAGGAGACAGTGAACATCACAGAGAGAGAGAGAGAGAGAGAGAGAGAGAGAGAGACAAAGAAAGAAAGAGAGGTTCTGGTTGCATGATTGGCGAAATGTCACCCATATCACCAAATACATTAGTCAGAATCTCCAGCTTTATCTGCAACTGTCACATGAAGTGTCAAAGAGGTAAAAGGGCATAAATACTGTGCCTGTGTCACCTTCAACTAGTTTCCATGTGGTTTACATACATTTGCATCATTTTACATTGAAGGATAATCCTGTAATGCTGAAAAAAAGCAGGGGATGGTGAAGTCACTCTTACCCCCATACGGGTGTTACTACATGGGTGGCAACTGTGTCCTTGGATTTAACTGACCCAGAAGCCCCGGTCGTGTTGTATTGAGCTAGTTGTTGACCTGGTGAATTAGCTTGGTAGTTAAAAATTCAGATGTATTTCATGCAGATTCTATGGCTCACAAGAAACAAAGTTTACTGCCCCTGTTTTAGAAGAGTAGCCTCAAAGGCCCACAGAATCTAGTCTTAGTCTGAAACGTCTTAACTTTGAAAAATTATTTGATGACGTTTTAATGGAATATTTATAAGGGCATCTTTGTAATGAAAGTTATATTATTTCTCTGAGTCCGCTGGGATTTGGTAAAATGGAGCACATCCTCGAACAGAGGAGGATTCTGGGAAATGTTGAGTCGACGACTGCCTCGTTATAGAGAGATTGCGTGTCGTCAGCTCTTCAGCCCTGCTCTCTTGCTGTCTCCGTCTCTCTCTCCCTCTCTCCGTCTCAGATATGCAAAGCAGGCGTTTTTAGAAAAGAGATACTGTTGTAATTAGCTGAAATGTATAAAGATCATACAAGCAAGCTGAGAAAGTTTTTCAAAAATGTTCAGAGATTACTTTGATGTTCACGAACCGAAATAATGGGATGGTGTCGTTGTGATTTGAAGTTTAGAGATTTGACCAAACAAAGAGAACATTAATCATTCATAGTCAAAATTGTTGTTGGCAATTTGACTCTAAATTACTGTTTGAAATGTAAAGTTAGGGGCACACAAGCAGGGTTGAATGGACAGTGTTTACTGTCCTTATTCAGGAAAAGCCTGTGATTATTATAGACGTTTTATCTTGTCAGATGACACAGTGTTTTTTCCGAAACACCTAAATCGGACGGAAAACCCATAATCACTCTGAAGTGTTCGTGCAGAAGCGCAACATCCCCCGCCAACCCTCCTGTCAAATATGCCCCACCCTCCCCACCCCACTGTGATTGAATTAGGGGGTGAGGAATCAGCTTAACATCTTTCATCTCAAGTGGAAGGTCACATCCTGCTTACACGAGCACACGCGCATAAATGGAAGCACACGCGCACACACACACACACACAAAATCCCTCTCTGACACACGCACACGCGCTATCCTGGCTTCCTGTCTATGAGGAATGGATGTGACATGGCCTTGTAGAATTGGTAGATGACAGGATCAGAGAGCAGTCATGCAGTTAAGCCACCCAGACCTAGCTTGAAGTGGACGTTTGGAATGTGTACCCCAGGTGTCATTTAGCCAACGTCATGTCAAGATGGGGTGCGGTAATTTGACAGGAAGGGCAGCCATTAACATTGCTGCCAGAGATAGAAAATAGTTCACAGGAAAATGGGTGGCTAGAGGTCTGAATCACATTGAGAATAGGTAGAAAAAAACACTCCACACTCCGGACACCTTTGACGCATGAATGCTTGTTGAGAAAATGCACTGGCTACCGCATTGTGTTCATTGACACACTTTCCCAATCTTTTACATGAGGGAAGGTGACGATGATTATTACAGATTGATTTGGAATCCAGCCAAGCTCTTTCAGGCTGTTTCTCACATAGAGGCTGAACTTGCATCATGTCTCGATTAGTACCCCAATCACAACCGCCGCAACAATAACATCAACACTTCAACGGCAGAGCAATCGGCTGCAGTGCCTGGTATCCTGTTTCACCCGAATGCCGTCGATTGATCCGCCGGGGATCCTACACGGCCTGGCAACCAAAACGGACGAGCGAAGAATACCGCGATAGACAGCGTGGAGTGTCCGAGCCCGGCGGAGGGTAGCGCTGCTGCCCGGCAGGACAGGATTTCCCATGGCTCAGTCCATCATTGCATTAGAAATGCAGCGTCTTCAGAGTCAGATCAGGCACGTGAGGCCGGAGCCAGTGCTTCCGGTGTTCCCGTAAGGAGCCGCAGACACCGTGTGACCCGGCTGGTAGGAAACCATGTGATACCAGCATTCACGCGCGCCCGTTAACAAGCACTCTTAGTGCACAGGTCACGTGAGCACATGCACGCGGTCACTCATTTGATCGTACATGAATTTCTGAGCGTTGAATCGTCCTTGGTTTCGTTAGTGGCCTTGCATTTCTGTGATGTTTCTTTTCACACATTTTTACACTTTAGATGTTTCTCTGGTACTCCTGCCTCTTTAAAACGATCTGGTCTTTGGTGTTCCTGTGAGTCTCTACCCAAATACCCTACAGGCAAATACTAAGCGGCTCATGAACAAATACATGTGGGGGGGATATGGAACGAGACAGGAAGAGAATAAACTAGAGAGCACTTTTATCAATCTGAGGCGGACGAGCCCCACAGTACGGATTGCGGCCCTCCAAACAGCAGCAGACGCAACCTGCTACTTTAATCTGTCACCACACATACACACACACACACACACACACACACACACACAAACGCACACAAACACACACACACACACACACACAGCCTTGGAGCTACGGGGTCACAATGGAAACTGTGAGTCATATGCTCTCTGCTGCCACTCTGAACCTAAATCAATTTAACATTGAGTCACCACAGGGCTTCCTGTGTGTGTGTATGTGTGTGTGTGTGTGTGTGTCTTCATTTACACGTGCAGGCGCACACATTTGCCCATTATTGCTTGAGCGTGTACATGCATATTGTACCGGACTGTTTCCGTCAAGGAACGCATCTGTAAGAGCGCGTAGTATTAGGATCAGAACATTAAGAGCTTCCTTTCAACATTTCGCACGCTGTGTCGGCCTGACTGAGTAGCTTTGCCGAACGCTAATTTATTGAGTAGGACACACTCACTACTGCTGAATACTGAGATCGTTCCACCTAGCCTCTTAAAATCCATGCACTCATTGTAAACATCTGGTAAACGGCTGAAGTGTGAAAGTTTGTATTTTTGTATTTACTGTATATCTGTATGTGTGTGTACGCGACATACCATCCATCCAGCCTGTGTATCACCCGAGTCATTCACCCAACCGTTATTTACAGGGAAGGCACAGAATGGAGGGGAAATCCTCTCGGTGAGAAGGTAGAACCGAAAACCATATCTTCTTCCTGCCTTTCTGCCTTCCTACCTGTCTGTCAAATCACTGCCAGCTTTTTCTGTCCTGGTGTTAGAGGCTGAGTCTGTATTACTCATTTGCTCTTTCCTTTTTTCTCTGCTGTTCTCTCCATCCTTACAGGGAGGAAAGGAGAGGAGAAGCAGAGAGACATTAGCATAAAAGTGCGTGATGAGAAAAAGACAAGAATCAACGGTGTTAATGAGTCTTAGCAATGTAATAGAGACGTGGGCAGCAGGGCATTTCACAGCAAAGACTGTGGGCAGCCAGGCAAAATGGAAATAGAAACTCAGGGGATTTTCTTCACTCAAATAGCAAAGTCACAGTTGCAACTGGGAGGCAAATTAGAACCTTTATTCACTCTTTAATTTGAACCTGAAACAAAAGGCTCCAGGAAGTCTGTGGGAATGCTTGACAAAGCCTAACACTGCTGTGAGTGTAGAACATTTACAAATACAAATTAAGGAATGTATATGCTTTTCTTCATGAATGTATTATCATGGTGATCATTGTAATAATCTGTAATGTAAGATACGTGACAATAAAGTAATATCTGTGCTAATCTTGTTCTTTGACTAAAAGGGTGGGATGGACTTCCTGCCGGTCTTGCTCTGTTGAAACATTTACACGACTGAATGATTACCGCAGACCTTCTCTGATGTACAGAGAACATTCCCGACGCTTAGTTTATCTCCATTAAGTCATTCAGTCGGAAGCTGTTGGCTCTTTGCTGGGCATAATGGGGTCAATATGTCACTGCCCTTGGTCGACTTTAACTCACTTTCCATACAGATAAGACCATTCAGGCATTCCTGGGGTGTTTACGCACACACACGCGCACACACACACACACACACACACACATGCGCGCGTGCGCGCATAATGACCTGTATGGGTAGTTGAGTCGGTTTGATAAACCATGCCCCAGACTTACATAAAAATGCATGTGAAACCACTTGAAGATAAGGAGCTGTAAGTTACCTCTCCGTCCTGGCTGTGTTTCTAGTGATACCACCAGGGAGGCTTTGAGTTTCTAGTGGCACCTCAGACACCACCAGGAGGCTTTCACAGCTGCAGTAACACATCCCCTGCAGGATTTGAAAGTTAACAGCATACAGCGGTCACTAATGGCATAGCGGTCCGAATACAACTAAGCTCTACTATACATTTTCAGATTATAGCTGGATGTAGATCTATTTGATGTTTAGCATGGGATGTGGTGTGACAGACAGACAGACAGACAGAGAGGCGTGGGAGATCGAAAGACTGAAACCAGCCAGGCTGTAGTCTGATGAGTGTTCAGCCAGCCACATTCAACCTACTGCATTCTCACAAACACCGCCTGACCTTTTTGGGATCTAGCTGTTATCAAAGCTGTTGATAGTTGTCATGTTTCGGGTGATAACGAGGCTTGTCTGCTTGTTTGGGTTTGAAAGCTTGTGCTGCGACATTGTGACATTTTCTAGTCAGTGAAATTGCACAGAAACACGCACCTCATAACAAAACCTTACTGTGTAGAAGAGTTTACGCCTACGGTATTCATATGACGCTGAATTCAGTTTTGGCCAAGCCTGTCCTTTATGTAATGTGATGTGCATGTTTTAATATTCTCCTGTTGCATGTTTAATGGTGTTAAGATTGTACCCACTCCACAACTAGTTTGAAATGTTGCAGATAATATACATATTTTTAATATACCCTGCTTGAGACAAATACATACATATGTATGTATAATGAAACACACCAATCATACAGCTCCCATAGTACTCAGAAGTGTTTTCCTCCAGTCTGAATAGAAGCACCAGCAGTTAGTCAGTCACAAAGAGTGTCTTGGCTTCCATCCACCCTAACAGTATAAGACTGTTAGAATGGAACCGCTTCAGATGACTCATCCTTCATTTATGAGATTCACAGCCATCTATTCCACCTCAGGGAACCAAGGCCAGGCCATAGAGAAGCTATTTAGTTACTAGAGAGGCTATGTCATAATCCTTCACTTTCCAGAATGGAATTAAATGGTGGCCATTTTGATCAGGGGAGAAATAAAAGTTGTTTTGCAGTAGTAATTACCTGAAATATCTAAGTCTTGGGTTATATCAGAAATGTTATAGTTGAACGGGCAATATATTTGTAGAACTAAAAGCACTCAGGTTTTCTGTTCATTTCTAACATTGATGCAAACAGAATATGACTGTCTAGAGTATGTGTTGGTGTTGGCCTAAACCATCACAATCTCAACATTACAAATTGCAAAACAGTGTGATCTGAATCCAAAGACACCCGTTCATCTTTTGCGATTTTCAGTGTCTCTACCAGTATATCAGCTTTTTACATCGATGTATTTTTTTAATTTAACTAAAATTTGCCATTAAGATGTTGTGGATTTGTAAGTGCATTAAAATAGCCTACCTTACACAATTAGGTCTGCATTATATTATTAAGAAAATACATGTTTTTTATGTGACTCCTAAAATAAAACAGTTATGCTAGGGGTGCAACAATGAATTGATTGTCTTGATAATAAAAATCAAATTACATTTTCGATTCATTATCACAGTGAGGGTGAAGAATGGCAGCAGCTACAATCGTGGGATGCTGTGTTATACCCAAGATGTCTAAAGTATGCCAAAAGTTTACAACCAAGGGACAAGTCAAAAAATGTGCAAAGCTGATATGCATCCCACTGGAGTATGACTGCGATGCATTAGCCCCTGAAAAGAGAGAAGGATCAGATCAATCTTAAACAAGTCTATCACGGCTGGTGGTTTAGAGAGCTTGTTTTCATTAAGCTACATGGCATGAGTTGCATTGGAAGTGGAAGTCGTTCATCACGAATGCATGGATGGTTGTGTATTAATGAAAGTTTCAATCTGGTGGGTTGCTTTATTGAATGGAGTTTGTTCACAGACAAGCAGCAGATGTTAGCTAAGCATTCATTGTGTTACTGATGGATCTTGCATTGTGTGTCAAACTTGACGAATCATATACTGTACTTTATTTCCAACTATAAAAAATATCTAATTAGAACCCCATTGAAACAAGACAGGGCCAGACCAAAGTAGAATATTTTTATAACACATTAATGACAATTAAAATATCATGTGTGCACAGTATCTTTGTAGTCTGCTGCAATTTTGAAGTCTGCTGCAATTCTTCAGATACTTTGAACATTTTCGAATTTGCAATAATTAAATAAATACAATACAATTGACATTCTTAACAATGAATTGAGATGTGCTTATTTGGGAAAACATAGGTTCAGGTTCAGTCTTAAATTGTTCACTTGGTATCCATTAAGTCCTGTCCAGACTTTTTATATTTTATAATATATCTGACACACATATATATTCGAAAAAATTGTGTTTGTTTTCATTGAAAGCGATGCTTGCCATTACACCATAAAGCACCAGTAGTTTGCTGCATTTACAACTTGTCCTATCATCAACAAGTTTCAGCCAATGTATGACTGTGGAGTGACTGTAATGAATGCAAGGCTTGAATGGCATGTTGGCATTTTGTCAGTTAATTTGTCAAACAAATGGAATAATTCCTCCAAATTTGAATGGCGAACTAGCTAACAAACATGCGCTGCTGATAAGTTCTACTAATTAATTGTCATATATCATATCATATAACAGCAGTGGCAAACCATAGTTGATAAACTCATTGACCAAAACGGTTAACCTAAAATATCATTTTACAATACCAGGATTCAAGTGTATACATCTTCTAATGATCAGGCTGCATAAAGCTCCCCTTTCCCCAGAGATATGGGCCCTCCTGATTGGGTATCAACTCCCCTCTCTGGTGATGCAGTCTCCAGGGGCCCAAAGCTATCCTCTTCTCTCCCCAGATGTACAGCCCTGCCGCCTGGGCTACACTTCCTTTCTCCCTCTCCCCCACCATGTATCCTTCGGCAGGCCTAAAGCTTCAATTGGAGGCTTGGCGCAGGGCCAGGTGATCAGGCTCTCTCGGTAGGGTGCTTAACAGGCAGGCTGCCATTCATTCTGCCAGAACACTGGAAGACAGAATGAGTCACTGACATAGTGGAGAGGAGGTCTAGTACATTGGCCATGCCTGCTGGTTTTTAAGAATGAGATCGGAGTCCAGGAATGTTATTTGATTTCAACCAACCTTGTGTTGCAATACTTATGAGATACATTCAGGCTTGCATAATACCATATGTATTCTATAAGCATCTTGGACACATTGCCCAGCAATCTGTCTCATTTAAATGGCAAAGGGATTAATGAAATGTATTTATTTATTTGTTATTGTGCTGGGTGAAGTCTCTAAATAAGCGTTAATTCGAAGAGTCAGCATACAATGTGAATAAAAATAATTCCTACTAACAATAGCATAGTAATTGGTTACTAGAAACAATCAAATAATAATAAGAATGAATACCAAAAATAAATAAATAAAAATGTTTTTCTTTTTACTGCACAGCTATAGTACATAGATATATAAAATAACATGAATTAAAAATGACTTAGCGTAACTACTGTATACAACGGCAAGTCTGCCTACAATATATACAGAACCAGTTGAAGGTTTGGCACAATACCCTTCACTTGATTGGGAAAGGATGTCCAAACATTTGACTGGTACTGTACATAACATATACATGTGTACACAAGAAACAATATTTACAAATCTTTACATAGTTTTGTTATTGTTGTTTCATTTGAATCAGATCCTCATCTTCCATGTTTTGGGGAGGATCACTGTATGCTATACAAATATTCGACGACACATGGTATCTAGTAACTCAATCAAAAGGTCAAACAATGTGAAAAGACAAAGCCGTAACATTAATATCCACTGCTGTTGATATTCAATGTTTCTTTTCATTTCACATGCTTTTATCTTTGGTTTGTTTCTCTGTGTTGAGATTATATCACTGCAATATTGGTTCTGTGAGCGTCCCTCAGTGCCCTCGCTGTTATTACATCAGCAGACAGGGGGTTAATTCAGACAGATATTGCACAAATGGTGTGTTCTAGAAACCATCTGTTAGGCTCCTCATTTTGGACATTGCGTTTCTGCAGTCGCAAAATCAAAACACATAACATATACAGTGGTACAAAAAAGTATTTAGTCAGCCACCAATTGTGCAAGTTCTCCCACTTAAAAAGTATATTTCATCATAGGTACACTTTAGCTATGAGAGACAAAATTAGAAGAAAAAATCCCTCGGTAAAATAAGTGTTTGGTCATCTACAAACAAGCAAGATTTCTTGTTCTCACAGACCTGTAACTTCTTTAAGAGGCTCCTCTGTCCTCCACTTATTACCTGTATTAATGGCACCTGTTTAAACTTGTTATCAGTATAAAAGACACCTGTCCACAACCTCAAATAGTCACATTCCAGACTCCATTATGGCCAAGACCAAAGAGCTGTCAAAGGACACCAGAAACAAAATTGGAGACCTGCACCAGGCTGGGAAGACTGAATCTGCAATAGGTAAGCAGCTTGGTGTGAAGAAATCAACTGTGGAAGCAATTATAAGAAAATGGAAGACATACAAAGCCACTGATAATCTCCCTTGATCCAGGGCTCCATGCAAGAGCTCACCCTGTGGGGTCAAAATTATCACAAGAACGGTGAGCAAAATCCCAGAATCACACAGGGAGACCTAGTGAATGACCTGCAGAGTGCTGGGACCAAAGTCACAAAGGCTACCAACAGTAACACACTACGCCGCCAGGGACTCAAATCCTGCTGTGCCAGACGTGTCCCCCTGCTTAAGCCAGTACATGTCCAGGCCCGTCTGAGGTTTGCTAGAGAGCATTTGGATGATCCAGAAGAGGATTGGGAGAATATCATATGGTCAGATGGGCAACTTTTTGGTAAAAACCCAACTCGTCCTGTTTGGAGGAGAAAGTTGCTGAGTTGCATTCAAAGAACACCATACCTACTGTGAAGCATGGGGGTGGAAACATCATGCTTTGGGGCAGTTTTTCTGCAAAGGGACCAGGACGACTGATCCGTGTAAAGGAAAGAATGAATGGGGCCATGTATCGTGAGATTTTGAGTGAAAACCTCCTTCCATCAGCAAGAGCATTGAAGATGAAACGTGGCTGGGCCTTTCAGCATGACAATGATCCCAAACACACTGCCCGGGCAATGAAGGAGTGGCTTCGTAAGAAGCATTTCAAGGTCATGGAGTGGCCTAGCCAGTCACCAGATCTCAACCCTATAGAAAATGTTTGGAGGGAGTTGAAAGTCTGTGTTGCCCAGCGACAGCCCCAAAAAAACATTGCTCTAGAGGAGATCTGCATGATGGAGGAATGGGCCAACATACCAGCAACAGTGTGTTAAAACCTTGTGAAGACTTATAGAAAACATTTTGCCTCTGTCATTGCCAACAAAGGGTATATAACAAAGTATTGAGATTAACTTTTGTTATTGACCAAATACTTATTTTCCACCATAATATTCCAATAAATTCATAAAAAATCCTACAATGTGTTTTTTTTCACATTTTGTCTCTCATAGTTGAAGTGTGCCTATGATGAAAATTACAGGCCTCTCTCATCTTTTTAAGTGGGAGAACTTGCACAATTGGTGGATGACAAAATACTCTTTTTCCCCACTGTATCCTTCACAATGAAGAATCATTGTGCTCGGCTGTACGCAGCTAAACTCTCATACAAAACAGCTTAGAATATCTCACCTATTGCAAATGCCATTGTTGCATTCCATTAGGCAAAATCTTGCAAATGTTTTCAAAAAAGTGAACCAAAATGGACCCAGTGTTATCTTTGTCTTCATCAACTGGGTCCTATGGATGAAAAGTTCAGTCAAGTTCCAGACTTGGTTGAATGGATTTTCGATCCCATGCGGTACTTACTATAAGTGCTACTCTAGTTGCTTTCCGCAGTTTAAAATGTAGGCTGCGTATTGTACCGCGCTCCCTCAGTAGTCCAGTTGCCAGGTGAGGTGAGGAGCAGCTGTGGAATGTGCACGGGCCATGTCCGTTTAGTCTACTCCTGACCACTGTGAAGGAGATACTATGTTATTTTCCTGGCAGTGAGTGAGATTGCTTTTGGACCATTGACAGATGTGTGTTTCCGTGTGTCGGCATGTATGGTTGTGTGGCTGTGTTTATGTTTATCCGCAGTGGCAGTGCTGGAACTAAACAGAAATAGATAATGGTGTGAATCTATTTCACTGGGCAGTTGGTGTCTATTTGGATGTAACAACAACATAAAACATTAGACAAAATGCATGTAAACATCAGGACAATTACAAGTAAGATGAATGTCTTCTGTTGTCCAAAATGTTGTTGGTATCTTGTGAGAAGTATATATCCCCCAAAAATTAAACAAACTGTGCAAGTTGCAAACAAAAAACACACTGGACAATCCAAAAAGCTGTCTATATCTGATGAACAGTACCTAAAGGTTTTTCTAGGGGGCTTGTGCAAATCTTGACTTTGAGTCCCTATTGGCTTTAAGTCAAGTTGGTGAACTCCAGTGTCCTTGTACTTCCTGGACCAACGAGGCTGTACATTTCTGCCTCTACGTCCTTGCCGCCTTTGTGTTGACTTTGTATGTGTCGAAGGGCCTGTTACAGGGTATGAGAACACAAGGAGAATTGGTCCCCAGCCTCTATCCGACACATTTGCAGCTCCTGGGGACAGACAGAAGTGACTCGTCCCCGCTACTCTCTGTAAACTACTGCTGTTAATCCCATCACAACAAGCTCATTAAGCTACTCCTCTGCCTCTGAAAGTAACCGCATTAGTCTCAGTGGGAGTTTAGTCAGTTGTCTTTTAAAGGGATTGCGTCTCCAGAGAAGTTGAAAGATCCGTTTTGAATAAATGATAAATCCATTGACAAAAATTTACCAGAGCACGATCACTGTGTGAATATGTGGCAGTATAATTAGGTCTAAACTGAATGACGGGCAGACAACCGTGGGCAGCAGCGCCGTGTGACCTTATCTGACTGAAACACCGATGCCAGTTTTGTTTGTGTTGACAGAATCCCAGTGGCATATAGAGAGTTGTCACTGCCAGAGCTCCTAGCTACGGCTTATGTTACTGCTAGCTGACACAGTACACATGTGACACACACATACACACAACACCTTTGTTGACTATACACACAGAATTTCAGCCACGGTGTGACGGGGGCAACGTCTTCAGCTGTCCCTCAACCACACAGGATGTTGTTCAAGTCAGCAGAAATGGTTAGTTGAGTCCATGAGAACGTACAGTGGTGCGCGTTCTCAGCCATCCCGACCTAACTGTGTGACGACTCTACTGTACTCGGAACAAAAGATGAAAAACACTATTCCTGAGATTGTATCAAAGAGTGACAATCTTACAGACATCTGATGAATAGCATGCAGGGGACTGTAGTTAAGTAGATCTTATCATAAAGCAAAAATCGTACGAACGTCTCTACTGACAGCAAAATGCATAAGACACACTCAGCGAGCTGTTTCACGCTGATCTAATGACAAACAACCAATGTCAAATTTGTTCTCATATCTAAGAGATCTTACAGAGTGATTGGCATGCCACAGTCATGCCATTCTACATTCAGTTATTTTAAACACAAACACATACGCATTCACATACACCTACAAACACACACACACACACACACACACACAAACTGTGCTCTGTGAATGATCCTTCAGGCAAAATATGGCAGTGGTCTCCACCCCAGCCACAAATCCATATCCATTTCTATGAACCGTAATGTTGTAGTCATAGAAAAACAGAGACAAAGAGACATTCTTTTGTAATGGTTTTCCGTTCGTGTCAGTATGCCTGCGGTAGCTAGCGTTCCAGTCATTTGTGCTGTAATGGAATGTTAACTGCTGGGGCCTCATGACCTGTACTGTACACTGTAGGCATGCTCTGTTTAACATGTTGTCTTCTGTTAGCTGGGTGTCGCAGCAATATATTATTACTGTCAATGGGGATACAGTGCACTCGTATGATGACTGAAATGAGACTGTAATTGTAGCTGCTGACCTGTGTTCCTTCCTTCCTTCCTTTTGTCCACAATTTCCCCTCCTTTCCTTCCTCTTCCCAATCGTTCCTTTGCTATCCCCCTGATGTTTTCTCTTCCTCTCTGACATTCTATTCTGTGGGCAGGTTGTCCATTGCTTAATTGGCTTCACCTGCTGTTGCATCAACTTTCTGAGGTAAGCAGAGTTCAAAAAAAGGTTCTTAAAAAGGTTCAAAAAGGCTTCTGAATTGTGTTTGATTTGCTGAAAAAGTTTGGGGTCCCCTGCTGGAGCTGTTGCCCCCGCAACCCCGACAACGGATAAGCGGATGAAGATGAGATGAGAGATAATTTAATTATCAGAAAGAGTGTGACAATTCATGTTTCCTGTTACTGCAGCATCATTTTCAAACCATGTGAAACTGACATTAATTCAAATATTGCATTTGTCGTGCAAAGAGGTCAGATGAAGAGATATGCGAGAGATGAGATCTAGGATCCACACCGGTTGAAGGACATTGTGTCATTTTAGTCCAACTACATATCGAGCTTTTGTATCCAACAGCCCTTAATCTGACTGGTGGACTTAGAATACTACATATCCCGTCCCCCTTGAATATCTCAGGGGGCCGTAGGGTCAGGAGGTACCAGGGTTGATCCAAGACTTTGTGAATCAGCTATTCTCAGCAAGGGGTGAAGTCAATAAGGTATGCAATGGCTGTTTGGCATGGTCCAGGCAATTCAGAAAAGACTGCTGGCAGTGGCTACAAGCTGCCAAATGACAAACTGACAGGTAACCTTGAATTGAGGACACAGTGCGATACCACCTAGATCCTAGTGTTGGGAAGGGTTGTACGTTTTGTTACAAGTCTGAAACTAGTCAAAGCGTTCAATACTAGATTTTTTTTTTTGCCCAACAGTTGATGTGGTAGGTGTTTTTCTAGGCTGCTCATTCCAGTAGGACCATGTTTCCAAAGAAGTTGGAATGGTGTGTAAAATAAAAACAGAATTCAATGATGTGAAAATCCTTTAAACCCTATATTCAATAGAAAATAGTACATAGACAACACGAGATGCTGAAACTGAAATGATATTGTTTAAAAAAAGGCCCACTTAGAATTTGATGCACCCAACACATTTGAAAAAGGTTACCACAGAGGCAACAAAAGAAAAGTTGGGAAATGCAACAAATCTAAAGCTGGTGGAACACCACAAAGCTAATTAGGTCAATTGGCAACAGGTTAGTAACTAGATTAGGGTATTAAACGATCATTCCAAAGTGAGGATGGGGAGGTCCACTCTGTGAAAGACCACGCAGGCAGTCTCTCGATGTAACATTCTAAAGAGTTTGGTGATCTCATCATCTACGGTACATAATATCATTAAACGATTCAGAGAATCCGCAGAAATCCCTGTACGCAAGGGACAAGGCCAAAAACCATTATTGGATGGTCATGATCTTTGGGCCCTCACCCGGCACTGCATTAAAACAGACATGATTCTCTAGTGGAAATCACTGCACGGGGATACAGTAACTGAAAAAGGATGGGTGACTTACACATCTGTGAAGGCACCATTAATGCTGAACAGTATACACCGATCAGCCATAACATTATGACCACCTGCCTAATATTGTGTAGGTCCCCCTTTTGCCACCAAAACAGCCCTGACCCGTCGAGGCATGGACTCCACTAGACATCTGAAGGTGTGCTGTGGTATCTGGCGCTAAGAATTTAGCAGCAGATCCTTTACGTCCTGTAAGTTGCAAGGTGGGGACTCCATGGATAGGACTTGTTTTTCCAGCACATCCCACAGATGCTCGATTAGATTGAGATCTGTGGAATTTGGAGGCCAAATCAATGCCTTGAATTTGTTGTTGTGTTCCTCAGACCATTCCTGAACCATTTTTGATTTGTGGCTTAAAGATAAAGATAATTCCATTGCCCCTAAAGGGTGCACATGGTCTGCAACAATGCTCAGGTAGGTGGTACGTGTCAAAGTAACATCTACCTGAATGGCAAGACCCAAGGATTCCAAAGCATCACACTGCTTCCACCGGCTTGACCCCTTCCCATGGTGCACCCTGGTTCCATGTGTTCTCCAGGTAAGCAGCACACACACACCCGGCCATTCATGTGATGTAAAAGAAAACGTGATTTAACAGACCAGACCACATTCTTCCATTGCTCTGTGGTCCGGTTCTAATGCTCGCATGCTCATTGTAGGTTTTGAGCATTATACAGGGGTCAGCATGGGCACCCTGACTGGTCTGCGGCTAAACAGCCCCATACGCAAACAAACTGGGATGTATTGTGTGCACTGACTCCTTACTATCAGTACCAGCATGAACTGGCAATTTGAAATCCAGTAGCTCGTCTGTTGGACCGGACCACACCGGCCAGCCTTTGCTCCCCATGTGCATCAGTGAGCCTTGGCTGCCCATGACCTTGTCATTGTTTTTTTTTCCTTCCTTGGACCACTTTTGATAGGTACTGACCCATGCAGACCAGGAAAACCCCACAAGGCCTACAGTTTTGAAGATGCTCTGATCCAGTCATGTAGCCATCCCAATTTGGCCCTTGTCAAAACCGCTCAGATTCTTGCTCTTACCCATTTTTCCTGCTTCTGATACCTACATTTTATTATCAGTGTTACACATTTCACCTGCCAGTGGTCATAATGTTATGGGTGATCCGTGTATACAGGTTTGGGCACGTATGCTGCCATCCAGATGACATCTTTTTCAAGGAAGGCCTTATTTCACAAAGACGATGCCAAACCACATTCTGCGCATATCACAATAGCATGGCTCTGTAGTAAAAGAGTCGTTGTGCTAAACTGGGCTGCTTGCAGTCCAGACCTGTCACCCATTGAAAACATTTGGCGCCTTATGAAATGTAAAATATGACTCAGTTCCCAAACGCTTATAGGGTATTATTAAAAGAACACAGCGGCAAACATGCTCCTGTCCAAACTTCTTTGAAACGGGTTGCTGGCGTCAAATTCATAATGGGCGTGTATTTTTCCAAAAAACAATAACATTTCTCAGTTTCAGTATTTAATAAGTTGTCTTTGTACTATTTTCAATGAAACACAGGGATAAATGACTCGCATATCATTGCGATCTGTTTTCATTTGCATTTCATGCCGCGTCCCAAAAATGTGACTGTATTCAGAATAGTTCATCTAAACATTGGAAACTTTCCTACACACGACAGTGGAATAAAATATACTACAGTGTTTTCAGGAGGGTGCAGATCTTGAGATGTCCAGCCCTGAAAGGGATGAGAGAAGGACCTGATGGTTCATAGTGTTGAATGCATTGGAGGACAGAGTCAGCTGTTGATCTGTGGTGAGCCTGTATGACACAGAGGACAACGCTCTGTCAGATGCACAGTCTGTCAGCGACAGGCGTTATGGAAAGACTGTGGCAGCTTGTCAGGTGGGACTTCATTTGAGTGCCTCAATATCCTGTCCACAGTGTGTTTGTATGCGTGCCCTTTTTTTTATATGTTTCTGAGTAAATAGGATTTGTTTTTATTAACCTAAAATAGGATTTGGTTTTTGGGGGGTTTCCTCAGTAGTACCTACGAAAAGTCAACCAAGATAAAATAGCCTTGTTTCTTAACCCTTACATTTTGGTTATCACCTGGTTGCTAAATGTGAACAAACACACATACACACATAAACCCCTTTGAAGTCACACCACAGTGTCAACATCATTGGTTATGACATCGCAGGTGGCAAGCAGTCTCATCATGATTGGAGAGCAGAAGCACAGTTCAAAGAAATCAAACTACCCACCCCTGTTTGGATGTTGGTTTTAAACATGCATCAAACAAGTAGAAGTACTCAGTTTCGATGAGACGTTCGTAAAAAGTTTTTGTTTACTGATCTTGTTCTTCAGAACATAAATCAAGGTCACGTCTTATCAAGTGTGTTCCAAATGATTTTAGAACTAAAGTAGACGGACTCCTCAGAGTCAGATAAAGAGCATGGAACAAATGCATGCTTGGGTGGATGATTTTTTCCCTTTGACAAAAAACAATGCGGGAAAGTTAGCTATATGGATTGAACCACAGGTTGTGTTGGTATACTGCTACAATAAAAAAGCCCACATCAGAGAGATACAGAGATGAAATGAGGTGAAGGAAGGAGAGAATTTCGAAATCCCTTTCATTTGGTCAAGACCACAGTAAGACTCAAGAACATCAACATTCAACCCTCAGACTGCCCTTGAGAGTATCAGCCTAGAAGAGAAAAAAACTTTGAGGGGGTTTAAAGAGACAAAATCAGATACCTTTTATCATGAACCACGCCCCTCGTGAAGGCCCTGTGTGTGGATTAAGAGCCTAAATGCAGGCAGCATATTTCAATTTCCGCCCAGCAGCCATTTAGCCCTGAAGCGGGCCCAACTCATCCACGGACCCCCTGTATACAGGTCTTCCAGAAGTCTAGCTTGTCTAACTGTTACTGCAACTGTCCCTGTAGCGTCACATCCTGTGATGGTCAGGGGCCTGAACATGAGTCAGAATTAAATACAGAAGTAAGAAAACTATGATAAGAATAAATTGTTTTTCAATATAACGATTTTAGTGGTGATAGGGGAGCAGGAGGCAGTTAAGATGCCCGAAATTAGACTTGTTCTTCCACCAAACATGGAAAAATTGAAGTCCATGATCAAATCAGTGAGTAAGCTATTACATTTTTGGGGTTGGTGCGCTATCAATAAAATGTAATTGGTGTTATTTTCATAAGACGGCTGAAACAATAGTGATTCAGTTTCAGAACGATTTTGGATTGTTGATTTTCTGTTGATTTTGCTATAGATCTTCATGTCAGCCATTGTGGAAAAACATCTCAAATTTTTTTTTTTTGTACCAATGCAGGTCATGAACATATCTGAGCTCCTCTGTGATTAGATGCTGTGTCTCCGCTTGGTAGTCCTGACAAAGGATTTATCTAGTTAATCACTGTGTGGGCAGACTGATCACCATGCTTCTGAATGGATAGCAACGTGCATTCCGATTGTCTGCAATTGTCGTATTTGGTTCTCCTTTTTTACACTCACCAACAAAACAGCTTACATTTCAGTTATGGAAATGCAGTTAGGTGGGGAATGAGGTAGACCTTTCAGATGTAGAATACGTTTTAGCTTTGTATTCTCCACTGTTTGGATAACGATTTCCATCGTGTGACCCACTGCTGAAACAGGCTTGCTTGCGTTCCAGAAACAAGAGTAATGTGCTACTCCAATATCTGTACAAAAGTTCAGCAGGACCACCATCCCTCAAAACTGTCCCTGCATATACTTTTTTATGGTCTTCAAGAATCAGTGATTCTCAGCCTGAACTGCTTAACCTTGAATATTCCCCTAGTGGGCTTTTTTTTCACTAAGCTTGTCATATTAACTCGTATAAACAAGTTATTACTGTATGTATGTTACTTGCCTTTCATTGTCACAGTGCCAAACCGGCATCAATAACATTTTCTGTGACTTTTGCCACAATAGACCTCCTGTCGGTTCAGGCCAGATGGGATAGCCTTTGTTGCTCTAACTCATATATTCAATCTAACATTCATTTCTGGGCTAATCGCTACAACTGGAAAAGCGCTCATGTGCTCCTACTGCATAAATGTGAGAACACCAGTATCCTTGAATCTGAAGTTAAATGTTCTGATTTGAAACAAATATGTGCAACAAAATACTCTAAATGGACAAGAAATATCTGTTGGAATGTATCTTCAAAATGACTTTTTTAAAGTAACATCTTAGTATAAAGCTGATATATCTTATTAAAGAAAATACTTTAATTGACACCCCTGTTTCCAAAAAGGTTTGGATGCCTTGATGAAATGCAATGATGTGCGAATCATTACATGCCCAAATCATACTTTCCCATTTCTGATTTGATGCCAGCAACCCATTTGAAAAATGTTGGGAAAGGATTGTGTTGCATCACCTCTTCTTTTAACAATACTGTATAAGTGTTCGGGAACTGAGGAGACCAATTGCTGTAGTTTTGAAAGTAAAATGTGTTCCCATTCTTGCTTGATATAGGATTGCAGCTGCGCCACAGTTCAGGGTCTCCTTTGTTGTATTTTTTGTTTCATAATGTGCCAAATGTTTTCAAATAGTGGACTACAGGCAGGCCAGTTTAGCACCTGGGCTCTTTTACCATGATGCCATGTTGTTGTGATATTTGGAGAATGTGTTTTGGCATTGGCTTGCTGAAAAAAGCAAGGCCTTCCTTGAATAAGACGTCTTCTGGAAGGCAGCATATGTTGCTCCAAAACCTGAATATATTTTTCAGCATTAATGGTGCCTTCACAGATGTGCAAGTCAGCCATGCCATGTGCACTAATGCATCCCCATGGCTTTCAAACTGTGTGCTTATAACAAGCTGGATGGTCGCTCTCCTCTTTAGTCCGGAGATTCCTAAAAATTATTATTTCATATTTTGATTGGTCAGAGCACAGGACAGTATTCCATTTCGACTCAGTCCATCTTAAATGAGCTTGGGCCCAGGCGGTTCTGGATCTTGTTTATATATACAATGAACAAAATTATAAATACAACACTTTTGCCCCCCATTCATCATGAGCTGAAATCAAAGATCTAAGACTTTCTCTATGTACAAAAAAGGCCTATCTCTCTCAAATAGTGTTTAGACATTTATCCGGACTCTCTGAATCTTTTAATGATATTATGTATTTATGCTATTTTACTGTGCGAAATGCTATTCTTAAATTGTTTCACTATTTGCCTGCGCAGTCTTTCACAGAGTGGTAAACCACTCCACATCCTCACTTCTGACAGACTATGGAATAATATTTTTATACCCAATCATGTTACTTACATGTTGCCAGTTGACCAAATTTGTTGTGGGATATTCCACCGTGTTTAGATTTGAGACTTTTCTTGTCTTTTGTTGCCTCTGGCCCAACTTTTTTGAAATGTGTTACTGACATCAAAGTCAAAGTGGGCATATATTCTTCAAAAAACTATAAAATATATCAGTTTCAACATTTTGATATATTTTCTAGTGGATACAGGGTTAAAATGATTTGCACATCATTGCATTCTGTTTTTATTTACATTTTATGCACCATCCCAATTTTCTTTAAATAGGGTGTATATAATGCACCTGTCACTGTGTGATGTTGTGGGGTGAAACGGACCAGGAGCAGGCATGGGTAGCAGTCTTTGTACTGTTTAATATTAAAGAAACACAAAACAACAGAACAGAAAACACAAAGTACTCAGGCAAACCTACTAAATGAAAGTGAACACACACAGAAATGACACTCACCACATACATCTGACGACACAATGACATGAAACAATGACTAACAACACAAGACAAATGAATTGGACCGGGATGAGTTCATGACTGTTTGAAAAATGGAGAATGCGGGAGATGGCAGAGCCTCACCGTCACACAAACTTCAGCACACCAAACTTTAGTACACCAAACTTTTATGCATATGTACAGTGGGTATAGAAAAGAATCACCCCCCTGTAAAATAATCACATTTTGTTGCTTTGCAGCCTCAAATGAAGACAGACACAGATTTTGTTTTATTCAGCTGCATTTTCTCAGTGCAACTTATAACATCCAAGTGAAAGATATAACACCAACATGTCAGAAAAAATAAAAATAATAAAAAAACATAATCACTGAGTTGGAAAAAGGATCACCCCCTTGTTTCAGTAGTTTGTTGAACCACCTTCTGCTTTAATTACAGCCTTTAGTCTGTTGGGATATATCTCACTAACTTTGCACATCTAGACGTTGCAATATTCAACCACACTTGCAGAACTGCTCAAGTTCAGTTAAATTTGATGGTGACCGTTTGTGGACTGCTGTCTTCAAGTCATTCCACAGATTTTCAATGGGGTTTAAGTCTGGGCTCTGACTAGGCCATGCAAGGACATTCACCTTTTTATCCTTCAACCGCTGTGTGGTCAGTTTTGCTGTGTGCTTTGGGTCATTGTCATGTAGGAAGGTCAGTCTTCTTCTTATTGACAACTATCTGGCAGAGAGCAGCAGATTTTCCTCAAGAATTTGACAGTATTTTGCCCCATGCATTTTTCCTTCTATCCTGACAAGTGCTCAAGTCCCTGCTGCAGAGAAACAACCCTATAACATGATATTACCACATCCATGCTTTACTGGAGGAATGGTGTTATTTGGATGGTGAGCTGTATTGGATTTTCGCTTGACTAGTTTGGCGTTGAGGCCAAACAATTCAATTTTAATCTAATCTGACCATAACACCATTTACACGTGGCCTTAGAATATTCAAGGTGCATTTTGGCAAAGCTCAGTCGTGACTGCATGTGGCCTTTCTTGAGGAGTGGCTTTTCTTGCAACCCTCCCTTACAAGCTACATTTGTGGAGAATTTGTGATATTGTTGTCACATGCACACAATGACCACTCTTTGTCATGAATTCCTGCAACTGCTTCAGAGTTGCTGTAGGCCTCTTGGTAGCCTCTCTGACCAGTTTCCTCCTGGCTCTTTCATCCATCCTGACCCAGAGGGGGTCTGTGTTGTACCAAATACCTTCCACTTCTTAATAATAGACTTCACTGTGCTTCTAGGCACTGATAAAGCCTTTTTTGTATCCATCTCCTGACTTGTGCCTGTCCACAACTTCATCCCGGAGATCTTTTGACAATGCCTTGCCACCCATAGTTGATTGTTGTCTTCATTTGCACTACCAAGGACTGAAATGCTTCAGGAAAAGCTTGTTTCATACTGAGCTAATCAAAATGACCAAAGCTGATCACAGTTGAAAGTCAATTGGCTTTGTGTGCCATTGAGAAAGTGATTAGCTACACCTGGTCTGGTTTGCAAGTCTGTATTAGGAGGGGGGTGATTCTGTTTTTTAATCTGTAATTCTTTTTCTGACAAGTTGGTATTATATCTTTCACTTGGATGTTATAAGTTATAAATACAGCTGAATAACACAAACATTGTTTTTGTCCGTTTTCATTTCAGGCAGCAGAGAAACAAAATGTGATTATTTTAAATGGGTGGATTATTTTCTATACTCACTGTATAGTTACAGAGGGGAGAACAAGTATTTGATACACTGCTGATTTTGCAGTTCCTACTAGGTGTTCCCACTTAAAAAGCATGTAGAGGTCTGTAATTTTTATCATAGGTACACTTCAACTGTGAGAGACAGAATCTAAAACAAAACTCCAGAAAATCACATTGTATGATTTTTTATAATTAATTTGCATTTTATTGCATGATATAAGTATTTGATACATCAGAAAAGCAATATTTGGTACAGAAACCTTTGTTTGCAATTGCAGAGATCATACGTGTCCTGTAGTTTTTGACCAGGTTTGCACACACTGAAGCGGGGATTTTGGCCCACTCCTCCATACAGACCTTCTCCAGATCCTTCAGGTTTCGGGGCTGTCGCTGGGCAATACGAACTTTCAGCTCCCTCCAAATATTTTCTATTGGGTTCAGGTCTGGAGACTGGCTAGGCCACTCCAGGACCTTGAGATGCTTCCCACAGAGCCACTCCTTAGTTGCCCTGGCTGTGTGTTTCGGGTTGTTGTCATGTTGGAAGACCCAGGCACGACCCATCTTCAATGCTCTTACTGAGGGAAGGAGGTTGTTGGCCAAGATCTCGCAATACATGGCCCCAACCATCCTCCCCCCAATATGGTGCAGTCGTCCTGTCCCCTTTGCAGAAAAGCATCCCCAATGAATTTTGTTTCCACCTCCATGCTTCACGGTTGGGATGATGTTCTTGGGGTTGTACTCATCCTTCTTGAGTGTGTGGACAGGTTCTTTTATACAGGTAACAAGTTCAAACAGTTGCAGTTAATACTGTTAATGAGTGGAGAACAGGAGGGCTTCTGAAGGAAAACTAACAGGTGTGTGAGAGCCGGAATTCTTACTGGTTGGTAGGTGATCAAATACTTATGTCATGCATTAAAAAGCAAATTAATTATTTAAAAATCATATAATGTGATTTTCTGGATTTTTGTTTTAGATTCAGTCTCTCACAGTTGAAGTGTACCTATGGTAAAAACTACAGGCCTCTACATCGTTTTTATGTAGGAAAACCTGCAAAATCAGCAGTGTATCAAATACTTGATGTCTTTATATATAGTCCTTTTTATATTTATATTTTTGAGCACATGGATATTTGAGTTCAATTCCAACCAGTCAGGTAACCCAATTTAACAAATCCCACACATTTTTGTTTTACTTTGAAGTCATTTATGCAATTAGAATGCACAGGAATGCCTTGTACATATGCAGAAAAGTTAGTGTGTCCCAACTTTCACGAAAATGATTACAAAAGGAATCAGGTGTAAATGATTATTAAATCACTAGAGAGTAACTTGGGAAGGTTTAGCTTTCTATGATTATAAACTTGATCTGGTTTGATTTTAACCTGGCTGTGTGAACACATCATGCCAAGATCAGAAGACCTATCCAAGGGCTCTGAATGTGCTCTAAAATGTGCCAGGGAAGCACTGCTGCCTCGTATGCTGATGTTTAAGGAACTCCGCCCAGGTTAAGGAACACGGCCCATTCTTCTGAGTCAGCCAATCAAATTCAAATATGTAATATTACATTAACCTACAAACTGCTTTACTGGTTAGTTATCAGAAGGTAGCAGACAGGCAGCAGGTAGCAGTATGGTTATGGAATCTGACTCATAACCACCCTCTGCTTTCAAAAATAATATCAAAACACATAATTTGCCAGATATCACCTGGGAAAAGACCAAAACTGCTGGAACAATGTTCTTTGGACAGATGAGTCAAAGGTGGAGTTGTTTGGTTGCAATGCCAGACGCCATGTAAAGGCAAAAATGAAACACTGCCTTTGAACAGAAGAACCTCATACCAGACATAAAGCATCCTTATTGTTCCAGAGAATTCTTTAAGAGAAAGTGAGGCCATCTGTCAAAAAGCAGAAGCTGAACAAATCAATCAAATTCAATAACATTTATTTTATAAAGCCCATTTTACATCAGTAGTTATCATTAAGTGCGTTTACAAAACACCCGGCCTTAAAGCCCAAGCAAACAACAGTAGTGTTGAACGTCAGTGGGTAGGTAAAACTCCCTAAGAAGGCTGAAATATAGGAAGAAACCTAAAGAGGAACCAGGCTCAGAGGGGTGACCAGTCCTCTTCTGGCTGTGCTGGGTGAACATATTAAATTAAATTGTAATAACTAATCGAAGCATGTGGGCTAAGCCCAGAGTCTATTTAAACCTAGTCCAGATCGGATGCATGACCAGATGGACAAGAACAGGGACAGACGGGGGAGTAGGGGTCAGCAAAGTGGCAGCTGAAATCGTCAGGTATTGTCTTGAACTGCAACACAACTAGGAGGACTTTGGACAGGGACAGCAATGAGTCAAGCCTGGTTCTCCGTATGTGTGGGCCAAGACCTCATGTCCTTCTAAGTTTAATGCGAAACGGGAACATTTCGAAAATGCATTCCTTAGATCTACAAGGATTTGTAGTGGAGAAGGAGAACTGACCCTACTCCCCCAGCACAATATTATAGCTGTGTAAGACCTTGGGGCTGAGACGGGGGGGTCCAGTGACACTGTGGCCCTATCCGGGGGAGGCCCCGGACAGGGCCCAACAGGCAAGAAATCAATCCACCCACATTGCCAAGCATCAACTATAGAGACACCCACTAACCGCAACCATCCTGAATGAGGGCTGAGTATTGCCAGCAGAGTACAGCCCAATTGCACAAGTGCACTACAGAGAGACAACAAATAGCCAGTGACTCCGCCCCCGAATGGCATTGGAGGGAGGGCATCTTAATGGTGATTAGAGCCCACCTGGCAAGACAGCAAGGGTTGGAGAGTATCAGGCCTTTCTGGTCACCTTCATGCCCCTGGGCCAGACAACACTTCATTATAGACCAGGCTGAAGAGATGAGTCTTTAGTGGACGCTCAAATGTTTGCACTGAGTCTGCATTTCATTCCAAAGTAGTGGAGCTCTATGAGAGAAGGCCCTGCCTCCGGCTGTTTGTTTAGACATTTTAGGTACAGTTAAAAGGCCTGCATCTTGTGATCTAAGGTTACGTGCAGGTATGTATGGCTGGATCATTTCAGCAAGATAAGTAGGAGCAAGTCCATGTATTGATTTATAGGGTAACAATAAAACCTTGAAATCAGCCCTAACTGTAACAGGGAGCCAGTGTAAAGAGGCTAGTACTGGAGTAGTAGTTTTTTTTGTTCTAGTTAGGATTCTAGCAGCCGTGTGCAGCACTAATTGAAGTTTATTTATTGATTTATCAAGGTAACCGGAAAAGCGTTAGCAGTAATTTAATCTTGAAGTAACAAAAGCATGGATTACTTTTTCTGCATCCGTTTTTGATTTTTGCAATGTTTCGAAAATGAAAATAAGCAACTCTTGAGATATATTTTATATGTTAATCAAAGGAGAAGTCAGGGTCAAGGGTAACGCCAAGATTTCTGACAGTTTTTTGGGAAATGACTATGCTGCCATCAAGGATCACAGTGAGATCTGCCAACAAAGCTCTTTGTTTCTTGGGTCCTAGAATGAGCGTTTCAGTTTCTCTTGAGTTTTTAAGCATCCACTTCCTAATATCTGAAACACATGCATCCAAAGGAGGTAAATTTGTGGTTTCTCCATGCTTCATCAAAGTATATAACTGTTTGTCATCAGCAGGACAGTGAAAATTGACATTGTGATTCCGGATTACATTACCAAATTACCAAGGGGCAGCATATATAGTGAGAACAATAATGGGCCCAGAACCAAGCCTTGAGGAACACCAAAACATACTTTTTATTTGTCAGAGGGTATACCATCCACACATACGAACTGATATCTTTCAGATAAATATGATTTAAACCAGGCTAGAACAATCCCACGTAGCCCAATATGGGTTTCCAATCTCTCTAAGACAGGGGTGTCAAATCGGTTCCATGGAGAGCCGAGTGCCTGTGGATTTTTGCTCTCACCTTGCACTTGATTGATTAATTAGGTCACTCATTGGTTAGTTTCTACCCTCACCTGGTTGTTTAGGTCTGAACTGGGAACCAATATATAGGAAAAAACATAAAACTGCAGACACTCTGCCCTCTGTGGAACCAGTTTGACACCCCTGCTCTAAGAGAAGGGAGTGACCAATAGTGTCAAAAGCAGCACTAAGATCCAGAAGCAATAGGACGGAAGTGGAAACTTTGTCTGAGGCCAGTAGGTAATTTGTTACCTTCACGAGGGCAGTCTCCGTATTATGATTGGGTCTGAAACCGGACGTGAGCATTTCATAAATGTTATTTGTCTTCAGGAAGGCATTCAGTTGTTGGGACACACATTTTTCTACGATTTTTGGGAGTAATGGGAGGTTCGAAATTTGCCTATAGTTGTTTAATATGTCTGGATCCAGATTAGAGGCTGAATTTCCGCAGTTTTTGTGAGTTTGGTACACATCCGCAGGAAAGGGAGCAATTTATTATGTTCAACATTGGCTGACCTAGCACCGGAAATAGCTCCTTTAGTAGTTTTGTTAGAATCGGGTTTAGCTATCAATTTGTGGAATTAGGACTCATTACAATTTTAGTAAATGGGTTGAGCGATACAGGAGAAAAAAGTTCCAGTGTCCCCATTGACACCTGGTCAGGGAAGTTCAGGACATTTTCAGGACAACTGATATAATTATTTAATGAGTAGTCAGTTATATGTTTTCTAAACATCTTGCTATAGGACAATGATCCATAATACACAACATTTTACTGTTCAAACACTCCAAGGCACCAGAACCCTTGCTGCTCATTATATCAAATTGCAGTTTTTTTTACTAATAAGACTAAGGTCTTGTTAGTATTTCCAGTATATGGTTCATTCATTTATTTCACTGGAAGTTTATCTCTTTCAATTCATCATTGAAACATTTACATTCAACAATGTTTATTGACATACGTCAAAACACTGACAGGAGACTGGGATGAAAGATTGTCTAACCTCTCAATTTAAAGATGGACATATTAACTTTAAGTGGCTCTGGATAAGAGTGTCTGCTAAATGACTCAAATGTCAAATGTAAATGCACTAGCTATTTTTGCAGTGGAATATTAAAACAAGTATCTCATTCTTTTTCACTGACTTAATGTAATGTCATCAGACAGTAACAATATGGAGAGCATTTCACCTAATGTTTTAATGTAGTTCATGATAATGGATAACTGATGGGTACACTAACTTAAATCTAAGCATGCTGTCATGACATCTCATGAATGCTCCCAAAGGAATGGCTAAGAAAGCGGTGCAAATGCAGAATGCTGGTGTTTAGCCCTGATCAGTGTTACCAGTGATCTCTCTACCGTGTTAGTGATGTGCGCATTTCATTGCAAAACCATGCCACACATAAATGGTCGATGTGCTGTGCACTTTCAAACCCATGGAATTTGAATTGGGTATCATGAATGCACTCGGTTAACTTGCTCTTTGTCGTCTGAAAGCCCATGACACAAACACGCACACCTTTTAGACACGTTACAACATTTACACATTAAGCGAAGAGAGTTGTTTTCAGTTTGTGCATTTGTTTTTGTGTATGCGTCTCTGTGTGTTTACGGTCCTGCGTGTTATTTTCCCTGGGGGATGGGGACAGGGTTGCCATGGTAGCAGCTTGAATGTTCACAGCAGTACGTGCGTGCGTGCGTGCGTGCATGAGTGTGTGTGTGTGTGTGCATGTATGCGATAGGGTTTGATGGAGGGGCCAGACAGGGACAGTGTGTCTGCTATCATTTCACAGCCTTTCATACTCACTACAAAACATAGAGGTCAACTAGCAATTGGAACTCGACAGAATGCCTATAACACACAATGTATTATACAACATAACCATAGTTACAGTACACAATAATCCTATACTATCATATACTAATAATTATAATTACGACACAATAATCATAACTACATGATATACTAAAAATCATAATTACATGACACATATAATAAGTAGTCTATAATTAATGACATGTGTAGTAAATAACCATCATTACATTAAATGTATATAACATAACCTTAATTGCATGCAGGCCTTCAGTTTATTACATTAAGATAAAGTCTTGGTAACCCTGGTTAAGTCTTGTAAATTCCAACACCTAGGCCGACAGTGATTTTTGATAAAAATGACCATTCCTTAGCCTTGTGGAACCAACTTTATCTCATGTCTGCTTGATCAGGCTAACGTTCATTGATAACTAGCAATGTAGGGAAAATATTACTCATGCCAAATTGCAAGTTCCTGTAGCCCTCCAGAGCATTTTGGCTGATCTTCCCTCTCCTAAGATTAGTTAATGTCATTTAAACCAACTACCAAAAGACTGGACTTTCCTTTTCATCTCCAGTCAAGCCTTGTCATATTGTAGACTAACCAGTCCCTGTGGATCAACTCACATCACTGTTCAAATCGCCTGGTTCTATATGGCATGCTGTATCATTTGAATTTGTCTCTGTGTTGAATACCTAATAACTGCCCTACAGTCATGTTGCTAAATTAAAATGTACTTGTTAGCAGGAGAATCCACTTGCCTATGTTCTGGGATTTGAACCAACCACTATCTATTGGTGATTTTCACCCAATATAGAGTTTAACAATTAAGGAAACACTGTAGAATAATGGTAAAAGCAATCTAGACCTATTGCACTTACTGAACACTGCAGCGTGTTCTAAACAGTATGCTCTCAGGCTGTTATGGTAAGTTATTATATGACACAGTTATTTCACTCATACTTAATTAAATGCACTGGCAGAACAGGGCACAAGTGTATCTTTTCTTTGTAGCCGGCCCATGTAGAAGGCTTAAGCCTCCAGCCACTGTTGAATATTTTCATTTGTTTGGCTTTTCTGCGTTATTATCGTTAATCTCTCTTGACTTATGAGTGAGTCATTCAGTGAGCTGACAGAGCCCCCACAAGGCCTGTTTCTGCTGTCTGGCTCGATGAGACGTGGGAGAGATCCAAGCCACTGACGCCCATGATGATGGCTCCTCCAAGCTAAGAGCGATGACTTTCTACGCAGAACCGCTCCTCTGTGGTACCCACTGCTGTACATTGTCACAATTACTAAGACACACAGTCACACACATGCACACACACACACACACACACACACACACACACACACACGCACTCAGTAGTTGATTCACTGCACAGTCCGCAAACATTCAAAAAGACTACTCAAAACACTGTGACGTACTGTACCAAAACAGCATTTCTATTTTGACTCACCTTCTGTCTTGAAGGGATTTTGGGCTGAGGCCAACACATCACATCAGATCCAGCGGAGATGCCATTGTTTATTTGATTGGAGACGTTGTCCCGCGGAGTTTCATCGCCCCTATGCTGACTTGTTAGTTTCCCTCATCATTTTCAACCTCCAACATTTGGCTGCGGAGTTCTAAGCAAATAAGATGCTTAGGATGTTATAAAGTTGCAAAGTGCTGAGATAGGATGAAAACTCACACATAGTTGTGTCAGATGATGCACCAAAGCAGTATTTATGTTCGATATCTTGCTATAATAAACTATCAGATCATCCTAAAAGTGAGCTCTTGGGTTGTATTGTCTAGGGGACAGCATATGATACACAAAGCACAACACATCCATACAGGCACTGAAGAAAATGTGTTGCATCCATAATACACTGTTTTTGCCTTGGTATGGCTGGACACTGTGATTACAATCTCTGTGGTGTTTGTCTTTGTACTGTTGAACCATTTCAAACTCAATACTATGCTGTGAGTCAAATGCTCAGTGTCAAGTTAAGCTTACAGATATGGAGTCATTAGCATTGGACCGTGGGATGCTGTCAGATGGTTGATTCATTTTAAAATCTTGCGCCATGTGCTGAAGGGCGAAAAACAGGAAGTAAAACGCTTCCTACTAAATTTAAGATCTAAGGAGTCTGTATGCATGTCTACAGCGGTTGTGGCTGACCTAGTCTTCCAGAGGTCTTAGTCAAAATGCTGTTTAAAGCAGAACTTCAAACTGGAAAGATGTTGGTGTGACATATGGAGCCATGTCACAGTGGAGGGGTGCTTCGGGGCCACCAGATGGAGGCAAAGCTGCTGGCCACCGGATCTGATGGCCTGTGAAGGAGAGTAATGTGCCCACCCATCTGAAATGTTAACCAGGGAGCAGTTCCACAGACGCTAGCCCCCACAGGATCTCCCTCACATTGAGAGGCGACACTGTTTCCGCTGCCATGAGCCAGGCCACCTGTCAGGACAATGTCCCAAGCTAGATGAGCCAATGGCAACTGACGGATAAAATGCTTGGGGAAAGAAACCTAGCAACCTGCTGACCAGCTGCTTAGGAGAAGAGGTCAACCCAGCCATAATGGTAACAGCCCAGGTTGATGGGAAACAAATCAAGGCTAAGCTAAACACAGGTAACATGGTCACGCTAGCTTGCCCATACCTGGTGAATCAAGAAAACTTGGGGTCTACTCTTCCAATTAGGGGACATTTGTAACTATATTTGAGGAGGTATTTGCTTGAAATAAGTGAAATAATCTGCCAGTTGAACAAGACAAATTACTTGATTTTCATGGCATTTTTTCTTAAACCAACAGATATTACCAAGCGATAATACAACATTTTGCAGTGTAGTACCAAACCTACCACTCAGCTGCAGAAGACCTATAACAGGAGTGTCCAACCCTGTGACTTTCAACCAAAGGACAGAGTCCTGGTACTGGTACTTTCCACCTAGAATACATTCCTGGCCTCCTTGCAAGGTTCCTACAAGGTGATGGAGAAGGTTGGACTACTAAATTATACAGTAAATCAGCTGGGGCAAAAGACACCAACCATGTAAACCTGTTGAAGACATGGCATGACAGGGAAGCCTGGGTAGTTTTCTAGTCCTACTCACAGAAAACGAGGAAGCCCTTCAAGACATTGTCCAGCTGGGACCGGAACTCCAGGGCTGACACGAGCTACAGGAAATGATCAACTGCAATGCAGGTGTGTTCTCCATGCTCCCACGCTACCTTGGTGGAGTATGAGTTACACACTGTTCCAGGGAAGGTTGTCAACCAGAAACCCGGATCCTTGAGGCTCAAAACCATGCTGTAGATGACAAGCTCAGTCAAATGTTAGGACTAGACATTGTAGAAGAATCCCACAGTGCCTTGTCGAGTCCAATTATTGGCGCGAAACCCAGATGGCTTGGTAAGCTTCTGATACGACTTCTGAAACGTAAATACCCAATTTGCTGCCTATTCCATTTCTTAAATTGATAAAAAAACTGACCAAATTGGGAAAGCAAGAATGATGGTCAGAGTGCTCCACCCATACTGCCTAGCCCCACCACCAACCTGGATGGCCAACCATCTGAAATACAGGCAGTGTTGGATGTGCCCTGAGAAGCAGTGTTAAATGCAAACCTAAAGAAATGGAAACTGGGCTGGACCGAGACTGATGGCGCCTTCCATTTGTACTTCGAGATCAGAATATCAGAGTTCCCCATCAGAATTTTCAACTGAAACGCCGCCTCAGGTCAGAATTTCAACTCAGAAAGTCGGAGCAACCCCACTACTCTCAAGAGCACTCGCCCGTCCAGGTTACAGGTTAGGTTATCAGTTATGGAACAACCGACAGAAAACTGGTAAAAAAATAATCTACACAATGAAATACAATAAAATCATTGTATATATTCCGAAAGGGCAAGCACAACAGAGGCTTTAATGAGGTTGTCTAACTTGTGTTCCGACTTGACACTGGAACACTATTAACTTGGGGTTAACTCGGGTGTGACCTCATTCCCAGTTCTGAGTTTCGACTTCTGGGGTAAATGGAACGCAGCATGAATACATGGGTACATGGTTGGGCAGGAATATGTGAAACCCAAACTCAAAAAGCCTAAAATTATCTAGAAGACGATCCAGCAAAAATAGCATGTCCCCTTGCAGATTTAACGAGAAAATACCATCCGTTCATGGGCTTGAAAGCCACCCTCTTTTATCAACTGGTGCAGATCAGACTTCTCCGAGGAGATGCTAGTCCAGACAGATGGCTCAGAGACAGGTTTGGGGGGTGTCCTATCACAGGTTGTAGAATAGGAGAAACACCCAGTCTTAAGCCAGAAACTGAAGCCACAGGATCAACAATATTCACCTGTGGAAAAAGAGTGTTTAGATATAAAATGGGCATTTGAGAGCTTGGCCCGCAACAAAAACAGAAAGTGCTGGGGTACTAGATGGCTTTGGAAACTGCAATCATTGTTTTTCTGTTGTTCACAGACCTGGTGCCCATCACCAGAATGCTGACACCCTTTCGCAATGACAAGACTGCTGGACTGCCTGCGCCCCAAACCCGGAGTCGTGGCTGAGTGGGGAGATATGTCATATTTGGAAACAGGTCACAGAGGAGGGGCACTACGTGGCCTGGATCTGCTGGTCATCTTTCCCCCTCCCCAGGCAAACACAACGGTGACTGATCAGCCTTCGTACACCTGCAGGTTGTTGGCTACTTGGCCAGGGCCCTAGATAAGCAACCTGGAAACACTCAAAGGAGAGAGAAGGGTGTTTGCGGAATGCTCAGCATGTCAGGGTTGCTGATAAAGTGTTGACTTACATTTGGAAGAGACCTTTGTTTTGCTACGCACCCTATGCAGGGGTTTTGTGTTACAATAAAGGCTTGATTAATTTTTTTACAGAAAAAGAATCCCATTAGATTTTTTCAATAAAACTTCGGCGCTTCAGCATATCCCAGATATTTTGCTGAGGTTCCTAACTGCACTCTAACAAACATTCCTATTGTGATATTGTTGCAACAGTTATGTGGAAAAGTAAGTACACCCCCTGGTAAGTTTAAAAAACAAACATATTTTGACATATCAATACATAATCTTTACTTCAATACACATAAATGTGACTTAATTTAGGAAATATCATTATACTGTGTAATTATTTCTTAATCATAAATATACAAAAAATGCAATTTCATAGTGTGGAAAAAATATGCTCCAAGCTTCAATAACTATTGCTGAAATCACTTAAATGAAATCAGTCTCTTACATTGACTTGGAGTTTTGGTCCAATCTCCTTTACAGGATTGCTTGAACTGTGTAATTGCTGGACTTTTTGTTGTAGCTTTGCTTGTATGTCTTGGATCATTGTCTTGTTGCAAGGATCATGTTCAGTTCAGTCTCAGATTTTTAACAGATGGCCTCACATTCTCCATAACAAGGATTTCGTACAATATTGAATTCATAGTTGACTCTATGATGGCAATAGGTCAGGACATGAGGCAGTGAAGGAACCACAAACCAAATTGCCACAGCATTCATGCTTTACTGTTAGTAGGTTCTTCTGTTGAAAGGCACTGTTTTGTATTCACCGAAGGTTTTCACATGACTATAGCTAGTCTGTTGCTACAACAGTTCCGCTCATAACTTTGAATACCCTGGCAGAAATTGTGACATTTGAAAAAATGACTGACCATGCAAGAAACTGTCTTTTATTTAAGGATAGTGATCATATGAAGCAATTTATTACCACATAGTTGTTTGTCCCCTTTTTAAATCATAATAATAACAGAAAACCCCCAAATGGCCCTAATCAAAAGTTTACATACTTTGACTGTTTGGCACTGTTACAGACACACAGGTGAAAATGGAATTAAAAGGTGA
The DNA here is from genome assembly GCA_016801105.1 of Esox niger. Classification (NCBI taxonomy): domain Eukaryota; kingdom Metazoa; phylum Chordata; class Actinopteri; order Esociformes; family Esocidae; genus Esox; species Esox niger. Next base: position 24,812 of record JACXGJ010000127.1, on the reverse strand, counting down.
ACTTCCCATACCTGTGGCTTTTATATTGCAATTAGTGTCTTTGTAAATAGAGTCAATCAGTTTGTTGAATTGTCAAAAAACCTGCGTAACAAGGTAATGGAACTTTATAAAGATGGAAAGAATATATACAAATATCCAGAGCCATGCAAATTCCAGTCAGTACTGTTCAATCACTTTTTAAGAAGTGGAAAAAGAAAGATTTCAGCCAAAACTGACAGAAGAATTTCACAATACAATGAAAAACCCACAGGTAACCTTGGGAGAATTACAGGCTGCCCTGGAAAAAGAAGGTGTGGTTGTTTCAAGGAGCACAATACGACGATACTTGAACAAAAATGAGCTGCATGGTCGAGTTGCGAGAAAGAAGCCTTTACAGCATCATTGCCACAAAAAAGACAGATTACAATTTGCACAACAACACCTTGACACGCCTCACAGCTTCTGGCACACTGTAATTTGGAGTGATGAGACCAAAATAGAGCTTTATAGTCACAACCATAAGCGCTATGTTTGGAGAGGGGTCAACATGTCCTATAGTGAACAGAATACCATCCCCACAGTGCATGGTGGTGGCTCACTGATGTTTTGGGAGAATGTGAGCTCTAAAGTTCTGAAAATGCATAGCATGATGAATGCAACATGTTAGCAGAAAATACTGGCATACACTTCGTATTCTTCTGCACAAAAACTGCGCATGGGACACTCTTGGACATTCCAGCACGGCAATGACCCTAAACACAGGGTCTGGTTAACCCTCCAGTGGTTACAGCAGAAAAAGGTGAAAGATCTGTATTGGCCATCACAGTCTCCTGACCTTAATATCATCGAGCCACTCCAGGGAGATCTCAAATGTGTGGTTCATGCAAGACAACCAAAGACTTTGCATGACCTGGAGGCATTTTGCCAAGATGAATGGGCAGCTATACCACCTGCAAGATTTTTGGGCCTCATAGAAAACTATTACAAAAGACTGCATGCTGTCAATGATGCTGAAGGGGGCAGTACACAGTATTAAGAACTAAGGGTATGCAGACTTTTGAACAGGGGTCAGTTTGTTCTTTCCTTTGTTGCCACATTTTGTTTTCTGATTGTGCCATTCTGTTATGACCTACAGTTGAATGTCAATCCCATAAGAAATAAAATATGTTTTGCCTGCTCACTCATGTTTTTCTTTACCAATGGTACATACATGCATATTGCCATTTCTCCAAGGGTATGCAAACTTTTGAGCACAACAGAATAACAATAACTAAGTGCACAAGAGTACACCTGGACAATGGGTTCAGAAATAGGATAATCGCTCTCTGTGTTCTTAATTAGCAGATTGTTATTGACATGTGAAAGACAGTGTCTGAGGTCAACAGGCACATATCTGATTACACACCAATATCCTATGGCCTAACAGAGCGTGTGACATGTCAGTGTTTGAGTCTGTCAGTATTGTAATTTAATGTGACCGGCTTCGGTCATAAGCAGGCCACAGAAGAGAGAAAGGAAGGGAAATATGAGCAGATGCTTATAATACGGGTAACATCATCCACACCTCACTAGCCTCCCCTTCGAGCCTTGTCCTCTCAGGTGAAAGCTTGCTGTCCTTAAGTGGTGGCATGTTAGGATGCTTGGGCCAGAATGTGGCACACATACGCACCAATTCACTAAAATAACCTATTTTCCACTTTGTTAAAAAGGAGAGCTGTCGCTGCATGCTCTGCCTAATAGACTGGTTCACTTCTGGGAAACGTCAGCTAAAACATATGGGTTACAGCAAGGTCTGAATCATCAGTGTTCTAGATTTCAAAATAAACCATGGATGACTTCTGAGGGTTGATTTGATGCAATTGGAGTTGTGCAAGGGATAAGAGAGTGGATGTGGCAGAGTGAGAAAGTATTTTTTTTTCAAAACGACAACAGAGAATGCTTTTGTTGAAATTTAGAAAAATGTGACAAAAGCACCCAATGTAGCTTGCTGTATGTTTTTGAAAAGGTTTGCTGTCATTTTTATTGGATGGTTCCATAGTTTAAACCATCTACTCTTTCACAGGCTGATGAAACATGTTGAATGTCTCATTGCCTTCCTGAAAGACAAGAATGCGACACCTTAAACGATAAACACCTTCATGTCTTTTTAGATAGAGGCTGGCTGAATGAAATACAGCTTCTCTGTCTTTCTCCTCCCTAGAAATAAAGTAAATGAGTTTGGTCTCACTGGCAGCAATGGGACAGATCCAGGGTCAGTTTACTATCACACTAAATCCTTGTGCTAACCATTATGGTAGAAAACGGGTCCAAGGGCTAGGGGCAACTTCCTATTATTCCTGGTGTGGTGACAGAGTAGTGAATAAAGGCACTCCAGGGACTTGATTCAGACGGGACTCATTCTCACTGACCTTTGTGGTCTTTGAGGACAAATTTCACACACCAACTCACACACACACATATAGACACACTCTGAGGTGCTCAGTAGACCTGCAATTTTCCCTCAGTACAAACGTGTTGATAGAACTGATGTGGTTTTAATGTTTTTCCCCCAACTCTACTCCTCAATTCTCTTCTCTGTAAGAGTAGATCAAACCGCTGAGGAATGGGTCAAAGTGTTTGGGGATTTTGTTTTCTATTTCACGCACAGCTGCTCAGTTTTTATGGCTTAACAGAACGTATGGTGCAATCCTGCCGGCCGTGTGTAGGTTTGGTCATTGCGCGAATATTTGATGTTAGAGTAGGTGGTGAATTTCAAGAAAATTTGTTCAGAGATATCATAAACTCCCATGATATTCAAAACTAAAAAGTACACAGTATGATCAACATGCATTAGACGTTAATGGGGTCTCTTTGATGTCTGTAAAGGACAAAGCCTTTGATTGTGACAGAAGCGGGTGGGTAGAAGTACTGGTTAGCAGTTGATATTGGAGAACACACACAGAAAGAGACCATATGATATGATAGCATGTGGGTGCCTTGCATTCAGCAGCTGTGACCCACCACCACTAATAGAAGAAGCCTGTCTCTGTGTGAAAAATACCTAACTTTGTGGCGTGGGTTAAGGCAGGCATGGCTGTTGCAAACCAATAAGAAATAGACAATATCCCTCCTCAGAATAATGTGTGGCATCCTACTGCAGTTCGACAACTGCCAACGCGCACTGAAAGATAGGAAGAAAATGAGCACTTTTTTTGTCTCCTTCCCCTGCAGCTGCAGGAATTCCTTTAAACACCCCACATTCCAACATGGAATTGCTCAATCTTGTTAAATCCTTTCCTGATATTTCTATCAGTACAGGAAGGCTAGGTAATGCATGTAGGCCTAGTTGAAAATCAGGCCATACCACCCATAGGCTAGTTTTGATCGATCATCAGTAATGCTATTGTTATCGCCATCAAATTATGTGTTGCCATAGCTTTACTAATGCCTTATTATAAATTGTATGCATTACCTGATACTCAGCCTACATCTCAAATGATCAAACAGTCTACCATTGTTGTGTTCCACAGCCATGGATTAGACAAAAATGTTTCCATATATTATTATTTAAGGTAATTCTACAGTCAAATGCATATGCATCATAAAGTACAGTAGCCTGCATTAACACAGTCCCAACCCCCTTCCAGACGATGTACATTAAAGCCATACCAGCCATGGGTAGTCTACACTGAGATTTCTAGGGTGGAGGCTGCTCACAAGAATGCTGCATATTAGTAATTTTGTCAGCATCGGAAGGAAAACCAATGGGGTTCCTTTCTGTATGTATGTATGTGTGTGTGTGCGTGTGTATGTGTGTGTGTGTGACGTAAGGGAGGCGGGTCGGAGGCAGGTCTGAGTTTATGTGTGTGAGCGAATGTGTGTGTGTGTGGAAGCCTATCCGCCAAGCAGTCGGCACTGAGGCACGGTGTGTGTTGCACGGCTGACCTCGCGCTGAATGGACTACATTTTTTCCCAGCCACGTAAGTACACAACACCGCCGGAGAGGATGTCTTGCTGATTCAAGGGAAAGGCCTGGGAAAGTCGGCCATCCCTTAATTCCAGCAGTTGAAACAGTCGACGACAGTTCTTTAGGATTGAAAACGAATTAGTTGCAAAGGACATCCACTTCCGAAAACAACAAAGGGATCCGAAATCTGGATAGTTTTCTCTCCATGTTTTGGTCGATGGTAATCCCCGAAGCTCGATGCATGGACATGATTTTTGGAACGAACAAGGCCCGTATGACACTGACCTGGTAGCTGTAATGCAATAGCATTGCTTTTGCTATCAAGAATTCATGTAGATTTAAAAATACCGTAGCTTGCAACCTCCGTGCGATTCAAAAGCGGTTACTTTGGATCGTCTAAGTTTAAGCTATAAGACGAATACATTGTTTCTATTTTCCGAAACGTGTCAATTTAATGAATCTGCAAGGCTAGCTGGCTTTATCTAGCAGTTAATCGTCATTACAAATCTGACATTCGATGGGATTTGAGTGTTTCCTTTGTAACAAATCGGCGTAGCTCTCTTGCACTCTGGTAAAGCGTTTATGCTCAAATTCGGCACAGTTTCTTCTGCATAGTGCTGCCGTGCGTCACGGTGCCGTGAAAAATGCTTTTGTTTTAATCATACAGCAGGGTAGATGAAGGACATAAATTGCCAACATTGTCTTATAATTGCCTCAATCTTTGCATGTAGCCAATAGCATATGAGCCCACCAGCAGTAGCTTCAGATATAGCTAGCCAGGGCCTTATTACCGTGTAATAGGTGTACTTGCAATATAGCACAAATTATAATATATCTATATATTTTTAAACTGCATCTTCAAAGTATAGGACTATTAAAACCATTATATCAGTTCAAGTTTACAACCCAAAGAAGTGCTGCTACACCTCCTTGCCGTCGAAGTGAAGAAGCCCCGGATAGTTTGGAAGTATTTGAGGAAATCCTGATGAACATACAGAGATCAAATCCCATCAACATCTCGCGGTATGGGAGATCACGACACAAAGCGACCGAATTTGAGGAGTTAACTTGCCTGAGGACTACAGAATCCATCCAGAGTTTCAGCCCTAACCTAGGATCCCCTAGTCCCCCTGAAACACCAGATTCCTCCCACTGTATATCCTGCATCGGGAACTACCTGCTCCTTGAGCCTTTGGAGGGGGACCACGTTTTCAGGGCCGCCCACCTGCACACAGGGGAAGAGCTCGTATGTAAGGTGGGTCTTTGAGCTATTGGTTTTATGGACACTTGAGTTCATTATTGGATGCATTAGTCATAGAGAATGCTGTAGATATATGCTTACATTGTGGCGAACGTCATGCAACATCTCTTCACACTAGTCTAATCATAAAACACAATATTTGGTCAATCCACCAGGGTCGTGCCAAAGAATGTGGAATAGAAGCCCTTCAATTAACACAAACTTGCTCATAATGAAATCGCCTTGGTTGAGTCGCTGTGTCTAAATGATTAGGCCTATATGGTTGCAAATTGCGGACAGGTCTAACAAACAGGGCTTGCACAGCTTCTTTATTCAGTGTATGGAAATACCTGGTGTTTCCTCTAAATTTGTGTCCTGTTATGCTATGCATAAATTGTGATAAGACATGTCAAAGAGTAATGGAAAAAGTCAATGGAGTGCAAAGCCTAGCACGCGCGTGTCTCCGTAGCTGTGTGGGTCGGGTTGCATGATGTAACGTCGACAAAGGAGTGAGTATCCACGCATCGTGCCCGTTTTCTGCTCCCAAAGTCATAGCCCCTAAGGCACTGGCTAAAGCCTTTGTTCCTCGCTGTAGAAAAATAAATAATAATATTATGTGTCCCTCGTTCTCTTGCGCATAGCACATGACCCACCATTTCACCCTGTAAACGGATATATCATTTTTTAAAAACATGTTCTAGTGCAGTGTGCATATGTATGTTCTGCCTATCATTGTGTAATTAAACATCCAACTTTGTATGTTGTTTTTCGCCAAGCACAAATCCTCTGGGGGTTTTATTGAATAGGACCTCAATATATGCACGGGGCACACATTGAGTTCAACGTTTTGGCCTCTGTTTCCACCCTACAAAGGCCTGAGCCATACAGTATTGACTTAACTGTATACACTGATTATTGGAGCATTGGATACATGTACCCTTTGGTACAATCAAATGTTATGAACCCTAAACAGGGTCATAAAGTGGTCTGGTATAAAAAACAAAGCCTGGCTGAAAGCACGCGATCCCTGTAGGAGCACAGTCATACAGTATGACACTAATCTGTTACAGTGATAAGAGTATGGCCTTTGGCACAGCTACTGCCAGCGAGCTATATTTATACACCTGACTCCCATTTTACTGCATGTAACCAAGCAACATCAAAGATCAATTTGTAATCTCAGAATTTACGGTTTGGCGCCTCAGTGTATTAGCCTCTGGTACAACTAGGTGTCGAGAAGCAGTCTTGCAAAAACACACACTGCAGAGTTAGCCAGAGATGGTTTCTTTCTAACCGTTTATCGACTTGGAGCTGAGAGGCTGGCTCACCTGAGCTGCCCTAGCTGAAAGTCATTCGGTAGAACTGAGGGAGAGGGGTTACTATGGAAACTGGGGAGACTGCAGCCCTGTGGCTTACGCAGGGGACAGCGACGACGTTACAGAATGTTCACATTCGGATAGAAATGTACGCACGCAGAACAGCCTCGTGTCATTTCTACGTTTCATACCGTTCCGATCCGCAACGAAACGTCACGAATGTTTCAATGAAACAGAGAGCTTACGAGACTCCTCGTTTTGTAAGGCAACAGGCTGCTTGTCTTTTCTAGTCTGCAAAAAATGCGCAGAATGAAGACTGTCATGTCATTTCCAGCACTAACCCCCCTCCCCCCACAGGAGTTTGACATTGGCCGGTACCAGGAGGCCCTGGCGGCCTATTTCGCTCTGGGCAGACATGACCACATCAATCAGGTGGTGGAGATCCTGCTGGGGGAGCAGAGAGCCTACGTATTCTTCGAGAGGAGTCACGGGGACATGCACTCTTTCGTGCGCACCTGCAAGAAGCTGCGCGAGGACGAGGCCGCCCGGCTCTTCCGGCAGATAGCCTCAGCTGTGGCACACTGCCACGACAATGGCGTGGTCCTCCGGGACCTCAAGCTGAGGAAGTTTGTCTTCAGGAATGAGGACCGGTAAGTGAGAGCAACGGGGGTGGTCGCTTTCAGCTCTTTTATGAAAGCGTGTTTGTGTGAATACCCCTCCTTGAAATCTTTAAATAAAGTCTCATTTTGTGGTAACCCAAAACAATATTTTTAAGACCTAAGTGTGTAAAACACAGTGTATCAGTTTTTATTTAGATCGAAGGTCTCCGTATAAGAGACACCCAATATAAATACGACCACACACACACGTAGCAGTTTAGGGCCCTTGCCAGCTAGTTGTCTGCTAGAAAAGATGCCTGGAGTATCTTTGTCAGATGTTCAATTACGTCCGGATTTACCATGTAAGGCTCTGGCAGAGTAATGAATCGGTCCTACAGTGTTATCAGCTAGAGCAAGACTGTAGTATGTAGTGACCCCTGGTGGTCATACGTGTTTATTGCAGTCTTTTAAATGGAAACAAATCAATATAATTGTTTAAGATATTAGGCTATTTGGAGATAAAAGTGAATGTCGGGAAAAAAATGATTTGATTCACATTTATTGTTATTGAGATGCCAATATACAGGTATCAATACCTGACACTGAGTTTTTAATTGAACCCGTCAAAGCACATTTTAACATCCTGGCCTTGACCAAATACCCCAGCCTAAATGCCATTGACCTTGAGTCAGGTTCATGTTTTCCCCTCCAATGAATACAGTTAGACCTGGACAAAGCGTGCGCTGGTTGTAGATCAGTTCTGGACCGTCAGTGGCAGTTCTCCAACCTGGCCACATAGTGGATATCTTCTATGTATTTAAATATGGCTACGTCACCCCTGGCTCCACTGGTGGAAAATGAAAGCTGAGACTGGCTGGCTCATCTAATAGCAGCCTAACGACCTTGGCTGCCACCGACGTGACCATCCAGGGCGGTATGTCTAACCCCTCGACTGAATGATTCATAGGGGTAGAGTTCACGGGGAGTGCATCTACTTTCAAGTCTCCTGCTCTCGTATAAAAACATTTTCAGAAATAAAAAAATCAACACAGTTCTGTCCAGTTAGTGTACGCAAAGGAAACGAGGAGTCGGCACATGAAGCCACCGCTGAGAGTCCGCTCGGCCAAAAGCCGAAAGGACCCGGTGTGTTTACGAGTGTCAGGCCAGGCAGGGAACAGATATACAGATAGAGATAGCTGACCTGGTAAGGTGATATGGACGCAGAAGTTATCTGCACTGCGTGGCGACAGACTGCTTACGTAATCATGGCTGAATTGACCAATCACGGAAAAGGTTTTAGGTCGTAGATTCTACTTGTCGGGAATCCATTGCGGTGAACGCCATGGGAGAGCTCCAACCCAAGTGTCCATGATTTCCCTCCATACTGCCAGACAGTGTTCTAACCCTACGATGAGTCCACATGCATTTGGGAGGGGGATGGATTCATTTCATATGGAACCTGAGATGCTTTGTAAGCACAAGTATTACATGTTAATGTGTTTGATGATATGTATAGTATGCTGCAGGTGGCGAAGTTCAGGCAATTTTATTACAAGTCTGCCTATTATGGTAGTGTATGGATTGTGTCCCCTCATCCACCTGGACGATAACCTAAAACAAATGTGATCTGAAGAAATTAAGCGCATGGCAAAATCCTCTCAGCGCATGTCGACTCCGAGGCCATTGAGCTGAAGTCGTCCGTTACGGTGGTTCTTTGTTGTGCGGGAGAGACCTATTGAATCATCTGAGCTATAAATAGGCTGATGCATACCGGCTGACTGGGTTTGCTACTCTTATCTCTCTGAATGGAAATGTCAGACGTAAGCTGCAAGCATTATGTGCTAGACTTCATTAAATGTCCAACGCTACGGACCCAGAAAATATAGATGCTATCCATTACAGGAAATGAAACCGCGCTCCCACTAGTAGAGGCCAACTGTTTACAGTGATGAAGAGCCTTGCTGCAGAGGCCTCCACTATACCTGCCTTGTTCTTTTTATTTAAAGGACTTATTCAATGAAAATGTGAGCATGCATTGTTGTCCATTACAACACCAGATGGTTTTCATTAATAGATTTTGTAGTTATCCTCCTGTGGAAAACAAGTATTCATACCTCTTTGTTTTCGGTTCTTGCCTTTTTCCAGGAGCCTTGTGAAGCTCGAGAGCCTTGAAGATACCTACATCCTGGACGGCCAAGACGACTCCCTGTCAGACAAACATGGATGCCCCGCCTACGTCAGCCCCGAGATACTCAACGCCAGCGGCAGCTACTCGGGCAAGGCGGCCGACGTGTGGTCCCTGGGGGTCATGCTGTACACCATCCTCGTGGGCCGCTACCCGTTCCACGACGTAGAACCTGGCTCCCTGTTTAGTAAGATTCGCCGGGGACACTTCAGCATCCCGGAGACCCTGACACCCAAGGCAAAGTGTCTGATCCGGAGCATTCTTCGTCGGGAGCCCGCGGAGCGCCTCACGTCCCGGGAGATCCTGGATCACCCCTGGTTCTCCTCCGGGGCAGCAGGTGGCACTGTGGTCCAGGGGAGGGCAGAGCGGGAGCTGGAGCAGACTGTGCCTGAGGTGAACATGGAGGAGGAGCTGGATCAGTTCTTCAGCTGAGCTGACAGGAAACAGGAAGCACAAAGGGAGGACTACACCATAACGCGGGGAAAACCAACCGCGATGCGCTCGCTCTGAGCCTAACGGTAGATTAGTTGTTTAGCAGGTGAAACATTGTCACTCACAGAAAAAGGTGTTTCCATCTTTATTTCTTTCCATTCCATGGAAAACAGACCTAGTGGTGGAGCCAGGTGGCAAATGGCGTACAAACATCACGGAGGTGGCGATCCGGCTAAGGGGAGTTTTCACCACTTGACATACGATTCGCAAACGATGTAGCAAAACGTTCCGTTTTTTTCTCTTGTTGTTGGTGCTTTTAAAAGTAGAGACAGACATTTACCACGTTGTTACGCTACGGAAAGCACTAAGGGGCACGAGACCTCAGCCAAGGAGAACAAGACACATGTCAAACTGCGACAACACTCCTCTATCGTTTTTCACAAGACCAGGTATAATTTGCCCCTAACCGCCGTGCTATGATCAGATTAACCAATCCTCAATCCTAGACTGAACTTTTAGGAGGATAAAAACAATGTCTGATGCTAGACCAGTGATTGGGGACAACTTCTGCCTACTGTGTTCTAACAATCATCAGGACAGGTGACCTCATACTTGTTTTGTCACTTAGTGTTTGTCTCTCATTTCCCCACATGACCTTTGACCCTAGGTTATAAAGCTCTTTCACTGACATAGAAGACAGATTCTCACTAAGTTATTGTATGTACCAGTCTTCAGAATATTGTGTGCTTTATCTTTTTCTATGTAGCCTTATTCCTCCCCCCTCACAATTGTGTGTATTTCTTGAAAAACCCAATGTTCCACCACCATTTATTTATCATTTAGTAATAAGGCTGTGTTTTAAGTCTGACATCACCTTGTTGTATTAAGCTATTACATTAAATTGTTACTGCTGCTTTGATATCTTCTCCTAACCTTAATTTGTAACCTCTCTTGCTTTCTCACTCTCTTCCTCCCTCGTTAAGCCCCCACCAGTGGCATGATGCACTTGATTAGTTTAGGTTAGGTGAACGATCGATTTCACCTCTCTAGACTCGCTTTCTCTATTTAAGTTTAGCTTTTCATTTCGAGGAACGGAAAACTTTACATTTTATTTAAATTGTAACAACTATATAAATATATATATATATATTTAAAAAAAAAACATTGCAGGGTTTTTTTTTCTTTTTCAGAGATTCCTTCATGTATATTGTAGGCAATACTTTGGACACAGGACAGGTATGACGGGAAAAAGAAAGGCTGTCCGAAGACGATTACATTTTTGTGCCAGTATTTCTGTGCCCCCACCACCATGCGGACATTAGTCACCCTTATTATCTTTTAAACTTGACACCAGTAATTAAACAATACTATTAAAGTAACATGGTTAGCAGTCACCCATGTTCATTTTCTACTGCCTGCGTAGGTCCTGTGAAACAAGCCTGTTCTAAATAGGTTAACAGTGGACATGTTTTGTCGTATCTCAATGTTACTTGAATTTGTGTTTTTCTTAACTAGTCCTAGGCATGTGCCCTATGAATGCTATCGCCTGCCTAGCAGGGTGAAACAAAACAAGTTTGTTTTATAATAAAAGTAAAAACACAAGTGAACATTTTCTCCAAAATTTGCTATTTTAAGTTGCTTTTAAAACTGACTATTGCTTTCATATAGTTTCGTAGAATGAGCTTCCCATTTTTTTTGCGTTGGTGCTGATTTGGTGCTAATGTAAGGAGTCCTTATGTTCTGTTTTGGAGGGGAGTGGTGCATGGTGGGAATTCTGCCTCGGATGTTCTGATTGTAAAATGTAACAGATTTTGGTGTTGTCCAAATTTATTCAGTAAATAAATTGTGAACTGCACTTTTGTGTTGATTCTTCTGTTAGCACATCCTGGGTATTGTGTTTTATAATATCAAAGCTCGCTGTTGGTTATTGCTTTTTATAAGAAATTGCATCATGTCTAAATTTTGTTCAGGCCACAGTGATGTAACAGTTGCATTTTTTCTGGTGTACATTCAAATAGAGCCACTTAGGACCTATTTGGCTGAGGAACTCATCTAAACACAATTTAGTATATCTCAGTGGTGACATGCTCAGCTTAAAGTACTGAAGAAACAGATCTTAGACTATTGCAATTTAGCATAGTGTATTTGACCACACAATATTGAGTTTTTTCACCAGTAACACAGTATACTAGTTTATAATGTTGATCTTTTAGACACAGACATTTTGTACCTTTTCAGGAAAATTTAATACCAAAGAACATATATTACATTGACAAAATATTCAAGTGACTGCTTTAACTCTAAATAAAATGTTTTTCCCTCAAAGTTGCCAGGAGAACCATGTGTGTACATGTGTCTCTAAAATATTAAGTACCAAAACCTTATAAAAACTATATTGAGTTATAGTTCAAATAAGCTTTATGTAATTTGATACTGTCAGACCTCCATTCAAAAACATCTGCTTATCTTGCACAAACAGATTTTGGCCAGTGTTAATCCTCTCGATTTGTCTCCTTCCTGTCATACAGAACTAACAACCAGTGTCCTCTACTGACACCGCGTAGTGAATTCTCTCAGGCTGTCGTTGAAGAAGAAAACAAAATACTGTCAATAAAATGGCCTCTTTTCCTATAAGTCCTACAGCACAGACACAAGGAATAATTAGAGGCGGCTACATTTGGCTGAAGCCTGTCGTTGGATTATCCAACAGATATAGATTTAAAAGCTTATCGTGCTGGGCTCATTTTGTTGAGTTCTCAAAGTTGAAAATACAGATCGGACAGGAACAATTTATCCCAGAATAATATTACAGTTGTGGTTTCAATGCTCACCGATGGATGGACAGAAGAAGTGACCTCCCTCTTGAATCCTGTACGGGAGAAGTTTGGATTTTTGGGTATGAGGTCAGAAAATTACAAAATGCTTTCACTCCATTCAGAGTAAAGGATTACAAGGTTACAATTGTGATGTGTAGTTAACTATGATGGTTAAATATACCCAGATCAGCCATAAGATTATGACCAGGTGAAGTGAATAACACTGATAATCTTGTTATCATGGCTTCGGTCAATGGGTGGGATATATTAGGAAGGAAGTGAACATCCTGTCCTCAGTGTTGATGTGTTAGAAGCAGGAGAAAAGGGCAAGCGTAAGTATCTGAGCATCATTGACAAGGGCCAAATTGTGATGGCTTGATGAAAAAACTGCAGCTCTTGGGTGTTCGCGGTCTGCAGTGGTCCGTACCTATCAAAAGTGGTCCGTGTAGTCCGATCCAACAGATGAGCTACTGTAGCTCAAATTGCTGAAAAAGTTAATGCTGGTACTGATAGAAAGATGTCAGAACACACAGTGCATCTCAGTCTGTTGCATGGGGCTGTTTAGCCGCAGACCAGTCAGGGTGCCCATGCTGACCCCTGTATAATGCCCAAAAGCGCCTGCAATGGGCACGTGAGCATTAGAACCGGACCACGGATCAATGGAAGAAGGTGGCGTGATCTGATAAATCCTGTTTTCTTTTACATCACATGAATGGCCGGGTGCGTGTGCATTGCTTACCTGGAAAACACATGGAACCAGGATGCATTATGGGAAGAAGGCAATTCGGCATAAGCAGTGTGATGTTCTGCTGGGAAACCTTGGGTCCTGTCATTCATATAGATGTTACTTTGACATGTACCACCTATCATTTTTGCAGACCATGTGCACCCTTTCATGGCAACAGTATTCCCTCTTTCAGCAAAATAATGCTGCCTGCCATAAAGCAAAAATGGTTAAGGAATGGTTTAAGAAACACAACAACAAGTTCAAGGAGTTGACTTGGCCTCCAAATTCCCCAGATCTCAGTCCAATCGAGCATCTGTGGGATATGCTTGACAGGTCCGATCCATGTAGGCCCCACATAGCTTACAGGTCTTAAAGGATCTGCTGCTAATGTCTTGGTGCCAGATACCACAGCACACCTTCAGAGGTCTACTGGAGTCCATGCTTCGATGGGTCAGGGCTGTTTCAGCGGCAAAAGGGGGACCAACACAATATTAAGCAGGTGGTCATAATGTTATGGCTGATTGGTATATAGTATCAACGTTATTTATGAATAAAAAATTCACCTAATTTCAAAGTCAGGAAAGACATATTTTTTTAATATTCCAAATAAAAAACAAATCTAACTTTTCAGATCTAATCTCTAAAATACACATTTTCAAAGTATTTTGCTTATTGAGCTGCTTCTGCCAGGCAGCGGCATTAGAAAGGCCCTTGAGGAAAGTATGCTTTTGACATTGTCACTTCAACAAACGATCAATTTGAGCTGTGCTATCAGGTATGCATGAAATATAAAAAGGTCACAACTCTCTTGTGTGTGGAAAAAGACAGAACAGATTTTCATTTTCATCTCTTAACCTTTCCTCAACCTTTGAGAAAATAGAAAACCAATCACATAATCATGTGAAAAGCTCTTCACAATTTCCTGGGCTTACTATACTCTCACAAGAGATTCCAAAATACAGACCTGCGCAAAACTTTTAGGCAGGTGTGAAAAAATGCTATAAAGTAAGAATCCTTTAAAAAAATATGTTAATAGGTTATATTCATCAGTTAACAAAATGCTAAGTGATTGAACAGAAGAAAAATCTAAATCAAATTGATATTTGGTGTGACCATGCTTTCAAACGGCATAAATTCTTCTAGGTACACTTGCACACAGTTTTTAAAGGAACTTGGCAGGTAGGTTGGCCCAAAAATCTTGTTCTTCTGTGGATTTAGGTCTCAGTTGCTTCTCTCCGTGTAATCCCAGACAGACTCGATGATGTTTCGATCAGGGCTCTGTTGGGGCCATACCACCACTTCCAGGACTCCTTGTATTGAAAATTGTTCATAATATTTTTGCTGTATGTTTGGGGTGGTTGTCATGCTGCAGAATACATTTTGGGCCAATCAGATGCCTCCCTGATTGTAATTGCAAAATAGATAAGTATCTGCCTGTACTTCTCAGCACTGAGGAAACCATTCATTCTGACCAAAACCCAAACTACATTTGTAGAAATGCATCCCCACACTTGCAAGGAACCTCCACCATTCTTCACTGTTTCCTGCAAACACTCATTCGTGTAACCACTCTCCAGCCCTTCGGCAAAAACCAACTGGGGGGAAAAGTATTTGATCCCCTGCTGATTTTGTACGTTTGCCCACTGATAAAGAAATGATCCGTCTATCATTTTAATGGTCGGTTTATTTGAACAGTGAGATTGTTTTTATCTTTGTCAGTGGGATTGTTTTTTTCAGTGTTTACGCAAAGCCAACTGACCTTTCCCCACTCCTTTGACTGACCTCCCTCCTGTTACTGAATCCCACTACAGGAAAGCACTTCACATCTCATTTGTCCATCTAGTACACATATTCTATTGGAGGTGCACCTGTTATGTTTGTGCCGTTTAATCCTGATTAATGTTATGTCCATCGGATAAGAGAAAAGCCTGGCAGCTGTCATAGTGGATGTGCTGATACAGGATGCCTAACCAGATTAAATGCTCAGAGAAAAATGACTGATTGGAAATAATGATAGCCTCTCAATCACACTTCAGCCATATTTTATCACCATCTTTCTTTATCCTGAATATATATATTTTTTTTCCTTTTTCCATTGTGGAACATGGAAAACATTGAAATGTTGGTAACAATTTCAATTGTGTGCTATATGGTGGGTTGCAAACGTATATGTCTCGTTTAACTGATCAATGGGCAAGGTTGGAAATCTGTTTCTACAAATGCATGTACCGATTAGCTGTAAGAAAGTGCTTCTCCATCCCTCCATCCCATGTTTTACCCAATGACAAGTGTTAGTATACATTTACACATATAATTTAACATTTTGGAATTTTGACTGGAGGCATTTACTTCCAAACACAGAGCTAAAAGTTTCACCCGATACCGAATAAGCGGATGAAGATGAGAGATGAGAGACAGTTTTCACACAACTTTTACAAAAGGCAGCAAAACAACAAAATGGGCTCTACCTGCAAATCTAATCTTCAGTGATACATTTTTTCACATAATGTAAAATCCCTTCTGGAAAAGGAATCGGGAATCAGAGTTTAAATGAGTAAATGACAACCAACAGAGAGCTATTATTGCTGCACTGCAATCCAACTCTTGCCACATCAACCTACAAAAAATACACTATCATACCAAACCTGAAGTCCCACATTGGAAGGTCTGACTCATGGACTATTGCACATAAATAAAGGTCAACATATGCTACTCTGCTCCCTGGTGGTGACCGGAGAAAAAAAGATATAATCCATGGGTTATATGGTGTCTACAGAACCAGAAGCCTGACATGAATTTCTGAGAAAGCTGCAGCAAGACTCGCCTCCATGTCAAATTGTCAACCGTAGCTAACACATTATGGGATGGACTCCATATTCAGATGATCCAACAAAATAAGTAATTGATTCGGGGTTAAAGAGTAAGAATCAAGTTCAATCAATCAAATGTATTTAATAAGTATTTTATATATTCTGCCGGTGAAGATTATAGGAGCATATTCGCTTTTAAGGTCACATCAATACTTTTGCATGATTAGGTGACCAGGTCAGTAAATGCAGGAGGGCTGTGTCCTTGGGGAAAATCAAGATTAGCCCCACATCTAGGCGGTCAAGGGTGTGTGTAACACTTACAAATTCATAAATCGAATTAATATCAGGACAAGGATGACCGGGTTGGTAGCTGTATTTTCCTAAACAGATGCGCCCAGCAAAGCAGCCCAAATATATCATTGAGTTGCTACGATACATGTTTAAATAATTTTAGAAATGTAATGTGATGATAATTGTAGATGAGTATTAACTTTTTTCAAATAAGGAAATTGCATTTTTGTTTATTTTAATTGCATAAATAGTTTCAGAGTTGAATTTATTTTCTGAGATTTGTAAAATTGGGTTACTTGTATTATTGAATATGGTTGAAAGATATCCATGTGTCCAAAAATGTAAAAACAAAAACAGCTTTAACCGTATAGGGAAAATAATAGTGGTCCCAAAACAGATCTTTGTGCAATACCAAAGCGTACCTTTGATTTCTCAGACCATCTACAGGTACAAACTAATATCTTTCTGATAGATAGGATCTGAACCATGGAAAAGCATGTCTGTGTAGAGCAATATTGGTTTCCAAGCTTTCCAAGGGAGTGATCAGTGGTGTTGAAAGTCAACAAGCATAAGGACTCTGGGTCTGACGCTAATAAAAGGTAATGTTACACATTCACAGGGTTGGCTAGGTTACTTTTTAAATGTAATAATTTTAAGTTACAAGCTACTTGTCCACATTTGTAATCAGTAATGTAACTTTTCGATTACTCAAATTCAGTAATGTAATCAGATTACTTTTAACCAGTTGAACCCCCAAAACTGAACTAGCATTTTAATTTATGGGTTTTGTACAGCGCTTTTGGAAAGGGTTTCTAAACCATTGTTTTCTACTATAATATGATTGGGCTACATCTCTACATTACATGCTAAAGGTCTGTCAGATATTCAGTCGTTCCAATTAATCCAACCCTCGATCTTCAGGAATCTGGGTGTTAATCTGAACATAACCCAAAATCAAAAGGATGTGTTAGCCTCTTCTGCTATTTGTTTTGTTCATGCCAATTTCTCAAAGAGGGTATTGACATTGTTTTATATAAAAATCAAGATACCCATATCTTTTCGCGCATACACTAAATCTGCAGTTATCTGATGTTTTGCTCCTTAAAATGTAGTTTAGTTGGAATAGGGCCCTATTGGAATAGATGGCCTATACAACTCGTAGGATTAGTTGTGGAGTGCTGCTTTTTTATTTGCTTTGCAACTCTACCAAAAATAAATGTTTTAATATTTCTGTTCTCCTAAAACCGGTTGGAAAAGTAAGCTGATCATACAGATGTTAGCACTTTTCGGTTCGCCTTACACGTTTCACTGACTACATATCCAAGATGTGCTAATGTTAGCCTGCAATGACAAATCGTAGTTAGGCTTATTATTGTTTATGCAAACTTTAGCTTCTGGCTAGCTAACTAAAATAGCTGTTGACTACATTACTTTTTAAATTGAACTTGTGGCTAAGCTGCCTCGGCAAACTGTAGACCCCCGAGCAAAAATAGTTAACATATCCAATGAAAAGTCCCAAAAAAGAAAAATGCTGAGCATAAACCATTTTTTAAAAAGTTTTCTTTCCTACACTCCAAAAAGAAAAGGTTCTAGGAGTGTCCTTGCTGTTTGAACAGTGGGAGGACCCCTATATGATCTCTATGGAAAAATGTCAAAGGTAAATAAGTAAATTATCTAAGTTTTATAAATCTACCACAAATGTTCTTTAAAATGTTCTTTGAAGCACACAATGAAATCCAGGGACGAGCTTGCTTGGCATCTTCCAGAGACATTTGGCAACAAAGTAAACACTTCCACTGTGAGAATACGTCTTAAGATTTCAGTACACTTTGTTGTTTTTATAGCTTGCTTCCCTATCAAGGTGAGTGCATCTATTATGACTACATTTTGTGGATCAAATTGGGTTGTTTCAGGCCTCTTTTCCAGTGTAGGTGATGGTGACCAGACATTTATCTTGACTGGTCAACTTTGGTGATGATGGTTTGAGTTTCTTCTGGCTGAAACCATGTATGGCTACTACCAGCCCAACCCCCGTTCTGTCCCAGTCTAGTATTGAAGCATTTCCACCTTTTTAGTTATTTGTGTGAACACCATTTGAGGGAGGATGAGAGCTAATTTGTTTTCACACATTTTAAATCCATTTAACTACCAAAAGGACAACATATTTTATGATAATGATATATTATTCTGTATAAACCATTTCAGAAACCAATGTTTAGCCTGGCAGATAGTTTAGCCAGCTATTGTATCTAAACTTGCAATACAGGCTAATCTTACCCATCAAATGTACCTTTTTACATTAACACAAACACACAGACAGACACACATTCACACACACACCCATTCCAATAGCCAGAATGATATAAATAATTTCTCTGTTCTTTATGTAGCCTAGCCTACTCAATAAAAAAACTCACATTAAGGCATTATTGTGCTGTCACAGAGATGTTATACAATGATATACAGACATTCTGAATGTCTGTTTGTCATTGTACAAAACAGAGAGAAAAACATTTTAAAGTTGTGACCCAGTTTTTGGACAACATTTGATGGCACAGGATATGGGGGTTTTTGCTAAGTGGTCTCCAGTCTGCAGCAAGAGAACATGTTCTTCCATTCATCTCAGATGATTATTCTATTCAGGGGCTGCAGGTTAAACTCTTGTGCTCACAGTAGACTTTCCATACTGACCAACATGTTAGTTGAACCAGATAATAGTTAATTAAATGCTAATAACACATATAAACAACCCATCAGATATTTCAATAATCCTCACTAAAGTGTTGTTAATCATTCTTTAGCATCAGTCTCCTCAAGTGTACTATATACTGTAAGCGATGTTGGCAAATCAAACATTATCTCCAGCTTAGGCAAACTGCTACTTAATGGGTAAATACATGCTCCAACTTAAATAATCTGTTATTCTACAGTATGATTTAATTGGTGGTTATCTGAAGACGTTCGCCAAAAGGTTTTCAGATGTTGTTTCTCTTGGATGAAGCAAAGCACTTACTGAGCATTCTGCAACATCTGGTCTCACGGTCAGGTCTCCTCACTATAAACCTGCCATTATGGTTGACAGATTTGGCCTCCTGTCTATTTTCATTTCTCTACTTGTAATTCCTGAAAAAGAAGTGACCATAACCGTCTTAGAATACAGCCACACAGTAGTATTTTTTAAACCCTTAGTTTTACAGCACTCTGCACTCATTCTATCTCAATCTCTCTCCTTCTCCCTCTACCCATCTCTTCTTCTCTTGACGTTCTACTTCTCAATTCAATTCAGTTACATTTTGCTTGGCACAGGGGAACAACTATGCATTCTTTACAACAGATGTCCTTTTTTATTCCAGTTACTCTTCAAAGCTATTCGAATTAACGTCAGTACCTCTAAATTGGTGTTGCGGTATTCACACAATGAGTTCCTTTCCCAAAACAGCTTAATAATTGCTGTTGCTGGTTGGTAGAACACTGACATTTCTCAGACGATACATAGTGTGCTTCTGTGTGCGGGTCCCCTGGCGCAGCTCCACGTGTAGGCCCCCATGGCTCCTCTGGCCGAGCTCCTGGTGGCAGGGCACCAAGGCAAACACACAGGCAACAGATGGGCACTGTTGAGCTCCTCCCATCCATAGAGCAGAGGCTGGCTCTGAGCTGAGGCCCAGAGGGAGAAAGGGGGGTTCACAAACTCAAAGGTGAAGTGGTTTGCTTACATACAGCTCTGCAGATTCTTATTTTCCCTTTTTTTACAGTTTGTGTACTTTTTATGAGTGTTTACATATAAACACATCAGCATTTACTTTGTGCACGATACAGAACATTTCCACAATATTTTCAACCTCTCCAATTCATGACTACACTCTCAAAATTATAACAAATCCCTCTTGCACTTCTAAGATGACATACCTATTTAAAGGTTATACATAAAACACACCTGCTAGTAATAGACAATGTTTCCTGGTATTCCAAAATAGCATTCATCAAAAATCTATCAAGCATTTCCTGTTGTAGTACACAAATCTCACATTAGATGGCGCTCACTAATAGAAGTTGAATGGAGAGGACAACATCTGTTTTCGTTACTGTAAAAATGCCGTCTTGACCAGAATCGTGTAATTTGGGACATTTTGAGTAGTTAGGCAATAATATATGGCTAGTTGATTTCAAATAGTATAAATGTGGTATTGTCTTTATTTTCAATCATTAAACAAAATCTGCCTGCCATTTGAGTACGAGTGAACAATAAGCAGTTATGAAGGTTACGAAGTAATGAAAAGTTATGTATTTGCATTCTACGGTTGTTGTTTGTAATATGTGGAATAAGCTTAGACTAAAAGAATATCAAACACAGTTCAGGCTGGATATAAAAATGATAAATACCTAATTCTGACTGACATTTATTGGTATTCTGTGGGGGGACTGGGACCATAAATCGGCCCTGGCATTTTGAATACACGGGCCATTTGTTTCCCATGATGTTACCACTGCTGTTAATGTTTTGCTCAAAGACCATGTGGCAGTAAATCTTTTTACCTTAGAGTCCCCAATTATTGTTCTGAAATTATAAATATTGGGCAAAAAAGAAACACAACCTACTTTCTGGCCAGTCTATCTTGAATTTTGGGGCATCGTTTGCCAAAGCTGGTATTTATTGCTAAAACAGCCTTCGAGTATTGTTATACAGGCCAAAGAGAGGTGTTATAGATTGTGTTAAAACCATATTTAATCACAACATGGCAGTACTCAAGGCCAACCTTTATCAACTGCATCCACCCACCCGGGCTGTTCTTATATGCACTAAACTAAAACCACTTACAAATGGAGATGCATGAAAATTGATGTTTCATTATGTTATGCAATGCACGCAAGGTTTGACGCTCCAGCGAAGGGCGTAAGCGTTATTTTTGTTAAGGATTGGCCAATTATCTGGTCAGTACGCTGCACAGTATAATCAGAGCCTCAAGATGACAAAGCAAATTGGAAAGAGGTAGGCCTTGTTTTCCGTTTCTCTCTTCTTTCCTCGCACCCTTTTCGTCAATACCCAATTATTCTCTCTGTTGCACTTCCCTGATAGCAGCGGCCCTAAAATAGCTTTCTGAGGCATTGTTTTCTAATTGTAGCAATCTGGAGTCACTTGAAGTATTGATCAAACATTAGAGGCTTTATACGGTAGGATGCGTGGGCAAGGTGGTGTGGAAAAGGAGAGGCAAAGTGGATTGCAGCTTGCCTGACTACTAGGTATTTTGAAATGGTGTTTGAGCAATTTTAGAGGGTGGTGCACTATTGTCTCGCTTTTCTTGTTGATTTCCTCAAATGCGTGTCAGTTGATTATAGTGCAGTATTGTCAAATGTATTTTACCCCAGGGTCCATGTTGAGGTTTCAATGAGGTCTGCCACACAGAGAATATTTTCTATATCTTGGCCGAGCAAAAACGATAGGTCAGTTCATAGTTTTTCATCTTTTCAGTGCTTCTTGATTGTCTAAGTTTAATTTCTGTGATTATCAGTAAGCTGCAATCAAAAAACATTATGTACATAGGCCCTAATTTCTACACAGTTTTGAATGGGTCTTCTGAAGTTTATTGAGTTTGACTCCTTCATTCACTGCTTAGTTTTCATGCAACTAGGTTCTCTAAGTGTGTGTTTACAACACCAGCCCAATTCTGATATTTGTTTCTTCAATAATCATTTGACTGAATTGCCTGTGGCTACATTTTGACTGTGGCCACAGGCAATTTCTCTCCTTATCCTGCCGGAAGAATCCTGACTGATTCTTCTCTAGTATTGCATTTTGCTAGTGTCCTTGTCACTACTGGTAGCATGAGTCTTATCTGCAGCCCATTCAGGTTGTGCAGGTAGTCCAGCTCCTCCAAGATGGCACATCCATACGTGCCGTCACAAGAAGGTTTGCTGTGTCTCCCAGTACAGTCTCAAAAGCATAAAGGAGATACCAGGGGACAGGCAATTACATGAATAGAGCTGGACAGGGATGTAGAAGGACATCAACCAAGCAGCAGGACCGGTATCTGCTCCTTTGTGTGAGGATGAACAGGAGGAGCACTGCCAGAGCCCTACAAAATGACCTCCAAGAGGCTACTGGTGTGTATGGTTCTGACCAAACTGTCAGAAACAGACTGCCTGAGGGTGGCAAGAGGGCCCGACGTCCGTAGGGGCACCTGTGCTCACAGCCCAGCACCCTAAAGCTCGACTGGCATTCGCCAGAGAACACCGGAATTGTCAGGTCCGCCATTATTGTCCCGCCTGGATACGCCGTGGCGAACATCATTCAGCATGACCAGTTTGGCTGTGGGTGAGTGACGGTCAGGGGAGGCAGATCCTTGGAGGGTCACACAGACCTCCACGTGCTGGGCATCAGTACCCTGACTGCTGTTAGATACCAGGATGAAATCCTCAGACCCATCTTCAGACCTTACGCTGATGCGGTGGGCCCTGGGTTCCTCCTGGTGCAAGACAATGCTTGGCCTCACGTGGCCAGCGAGTGTAGGCAGTTTGGATGACGAAAGGCATTGATGCCATTGTTTGGCCCTCATGTTTCCAAGACCTGAATCCAATTGAGAACCTCTGGGACGTTATGTATCGGTGCATCTGACGCCGCCAAGTAGCGCCACAGACTGTCCAGGAGCTCACTGATGCCATGATGCTTGCAGAAGTCGCCATGGGATTGTTTCTAACACTGCAGGCCTGCCGTGCCTGTGAGATCCAACTCCCTCTCTCACTCATTTTGCCAAATCGACACACAGTAAACCCAATTCTGAGATTTTCCCCTGCTAACTGGTCTTTAAACCAATGACATTTAACATCTACTTTACATCAGAGACATTCTAATAACTCAAGAGTAAATGAAATCTATATGAACTCAGCTTTTTCAACCTATTTATGTAAATGTCAGTCTTAAGAAACTGTATTGTGGCCTATATTACCTCCGGTTTCACTATGGTAGAAATATCACATTACAATCTAAAATTAATTTGTCATTTATTACCATAGGGAAATAAATCGTAAAATAAAGATTGTTTTAGCATTTCTTTTTATTTTCCACACAATTGGAAATTAAGTGGTGATATCCAATTCTAATTCCCAGAAAATCCGAATGGACCTGGGATGGATGATGTCAAGTTATGTGACAATGCACATTCAATGCCTATCTGGTTTCTATCTCATACTCTTCAGACTTCAACCTTGATTTACTTTACAGGTGCCCGAGCTGCCACCAGGAGTCATATTTATGATGTTCTACTTTGACATTATTGACATTTTGTGTGGATCAAAAGCATAAACATTTTTTTACAGAATTACCAAAACACAAATGAAATGAGTTTTTACTCAGGGTGTCACACACCGAGATGTGAAGAGTCCATGGGGGATGATTACTTTGGAACGGCACTGAGTTAACGATGAGTATTGAGTTTGGAAAGCAAATAGATTCCATTTTCATTTGCCCTTTCAATTTTGTTCAAGAGAAAACCATTGTGTTCTGATAAAACAGACAATTCTGATAATGTCAAGTGCCTCACCTTCCACTCTCATTCGCCCTCCATGTTGCTCACTCATATCGTACTCTCATACAAAATGCAGAGACGGGGAAGAGATTTGCCAATTACCCTCATTCAGCCTAGGTGTCATGCCTGCGTGCATGGCAGACATTAATGCCTGTTTAGTCACGACTCATTTTCAATGAAGTATTATAATGTCCTACCAAGCAATAAGCATATTTGGTAACAAAAAATAAATTATTAACATTTTAGATAATTGAAAGTGACTGCCTAATTTTTCCTAATTCCTGTTAAGTGTAAATGAAAATTATTTACAATGTATGTAAAATAATTCACCCACATTTGTTTTATTAAGTATGTTAAAAATGAACTATTCTTTGTAGGAATAGTGTATAGGAATACCTCAGTAACATTATGGCGTGGTCGTATACTGATCATAAAAATGTATGAATTGAAATAGTGCGCTGATTGGCCAACTCAAGCTCCTAATGTCTGTCACAGGCACGGGCGGGGATCCAAACGCGGACTGGGAACAGGTGGGAAAGGGGCAGGTAGAGTGTGCGGGGACGGGAGGT
This sequence comes from Esox niger, assembly GCA_016801105.1. Taxonomy (NCBI): domain Eukaryota; kingdom Metazoa; phylum Chordata; class Actinopteri; order Esociformes; family Esocidae; genus Esox; species Esox niger. The sequence goes on along the minus strand of JACXGJ010000127.1, from coordinate 382 downwards.
AAGGCGTCTACGGTAACGGCGCCGCAGGGGCAAACGAACGATAGACAGAGTAGTCAGGGACGGGCAGAGAGTCGGTACACGGGCTGGTGGCAGAAGCACGGTCAAGGAACAGGCAGAGTAGTCAGGAACAGGCGAGAGGTCAAAACACTGGCGGGCTGCTGAAGTACAGGTACGGAACAGGCAGAAGGGTCGGAGCACGGAAAGGCAGGTCGAAGAACAAGAGAACGCGAGATATGGCATGTAAACATGAACCATTGATCTGGCAGGGGTGAGATGGCAGGGAGCTGTACTTGAAGGTGTGGTGATTAGGTGAACTGGGGACAGGTGTGTGAGTTGGTGATTGGTGACAGGTGTGTTAGGTGTGTACTGAGTTTCTGGAGCG